>SZWC01001012.1:306741-321932 GCA_023375785.1 Penium margaritaceum
GACATACTGCGGCTGGAATGCTACACAGACGTTGACAGGGGAAGAAGAATCAATGACAGAAAGTCCACCTTGGGCTTTGTGTGCTTCTTGAACAGTGGTCTAGTCTCTTAGGTAAGCAAAAAGCAAGAGTGTGTCTTCCTCTCTACGGCTGAGGCAGAGTACTGTTGGAAAAGGAGCCATCCGGCTCAGTTTCAGGTCCACAAGAGCAAGTTCCAAGAAAGTACCAGATGCCTGCTCTGATCGTCAATCCGACTTCCTCGTTGAAAAGATCAGGTGGCAAAATGTCTACGGTCCAATTTTGAGGCCAATCCAACAGTCGGATTGGGAGATATGAATTTTCGAGGTTTTCCGGGTCATCGACCGCAGATATCTGGGTGACCATGGACGATTGCTCCATGCCTTAGCCTGAGAAAAGAAAAAGGCAAGAGGTCTAGGGTCAAGACCTGATGGAAGAAATATCCAAAAGGTCCTAGATTCTTGGGTTGCCTTGTAAGGGTGTGCTGACTAGGAAAGAGGTACCTCTCCTTACTTTTTAGGTTAGGTGAAATCCTTGTGTGCTAGCCATGGACACATGGCGATTCTCCATGGGATTGTGGGTTACATGACCACTAGGAGTGTGCCATGAGAAAATTTTCTAGCACTCTAGGTCAAGTGAGTGGTCAGCCTGATTGCTAGGCTGATTTCCCCCCTTGTGTGAGATTATGGACTCTAGTGTGTGAGCCTTAGCCTCCATGGCTAAGTGGTGTGGCTTGTGAGAGGGCTGACTTGCCCAAGATCTAGCTCTATATGCATTCCATCATTTTGAGTGATTAAACAACCATTCTTCAGCACAAGTGATGCCCTTCCAGTCTCACATACTCGCTGCTCCAAGGCTCCCTCTCTCCTCCAGATCCAATATTTGGTATCAGAGCCAGGTTCTACCACTTTCAGCCAACACAGGCCGTCACATTGAGAGTGACGGGTTGGGATAGAATCTTCTCAAAATTTGATGATCGTCCACAAAATCTTCAAGTTCAAAAGACAAGATTTTCAACGAGCTCAAAATGCCAAAAATGCAAGAGAGATTGAGAGTTTTACTCAAAACGAGGTTGGCTAAGGCTACACTCTTCTCACTACGTAAAAGTGTCGCCTTGTGATAACCATAACTCTCTTGTTTCTTTGTCAAATTTAAAAAGTAGCATATACGAATTGAAGTTTTATTCCTAAGCTTTCTGTTGGTGCAAAAATATTTGCATTCTATTATTACATTTGGGAGAAACACTTTTTACAAGCTGGCTGGTGTGAGCTGGAGTAGGAGCAGAAGCAAACCCTGTTTTCAAGAGGGCATATCTTTCAAAATCGCCCATTGATGGCCCTGTTTTATGGGTGGATCTGAAAGATTTTGAGCTGAAGTTTCCAGTGGAGGGCTTAGTGTTTTCAAAATTCCCAGTCTGTTTACTCCTACAGTCCATTTTCTGTCAGACAGATTTCTGGCAGAAGCAGCAACCGAAACAGGGGTAGCGGCGTCTCTCAAGGGTAGCACTGAGTATCACCAAGGCTCAAAATGGCAGCAGCAGGCGTGGTAACACCAGCCTAGCCCTTGGAGAGGCTAGAAGGACGCGCCAACTTAACGTTTTGGAAGATCCGTAGTCGCCTCCTTTTGGAGGAGAGGGGCTTGTGGGAGGTGGTGAGCGGCGATGAGCACGCTCCGCCTCCACAGGCAAAAGGCATCACCGTAGCAGAGGTGGTGGCGGGGAAGACGCCGCCAAAAGGTGCAGCAGATGCAAGTTCATCTACAACTCCAGCGCTGGCATATGAGGAGTGGAAGAAGGATAGGCAGGCCTACAGGCTGCTTGTCAACACCATCTCCAACCCGCATCTTCAGTACGTGAGTGACAAGGTTACTACAAAAGAGGGGTAGGACACGTTGTGCAAGAAGTATGAGAGCAAGGATCTTGCATTCCTCATGCTTTTGGAGGAGAGGATGATGGCGCTAGAAATGCAGGGTGGTGAAGGGATGGAGGCATACTTGGATAGGGCAAAGGAGCTGGCGAAGCAGCTGAAAGCGGTCGGCAACCCTTTGGAAGACATGCATTTTTTCCTCCTCTTGCTGAGGGGACTCCCAAGATGCTAAGACATGGTGCGAGAGACGTTGGAGTGCGAGCCGACTCTCGACCTCGACTTCATCTGCACGCAC
The DNA here is from genome assembly GCA_023375785.1 of Penium margaritaceum. Taxonomy (NCBI): domain Eukaryota; kingdom Viridiplantae; phylum Streptophyta; class Zygnematophyceae; order Desmidiales; family Peniaceae; genus Penium; species Penium margaritaceum. The sequence continues at coordinate 308,918 of SZWC01001012.1, forward strand.
CTGGTGTAGGTAGAACTGCATCGCAATGCCGCAAAGTCCAATGGCGGCAGTAGCAGCAATGAAGCAGCTTTCATGGCCGTGGGCTCACGCAACCAGCAGTAGAAGCAGACTGACAGCAGAGAGGCAAGAAGAAGGGTAATGCCACTATTGCCAGAAAGAGGGGCTCTAGAAGAAAGAGTGCTTCAAGTTCAAGAGGGACTAGAAGGAGCAGTAGCAATAGCAGCCAAAGCAGCAATCTCTACAGCAACAGTAGCAGCAGTCACAGCAACGTCAACAGCAGCAGCAGCAGCATCAGCAGAACAAGACTGGCGTGCATCATTTTGGCAATATGAACGTTGCCAAGGAGGTGCGCGACCGCCTCTTCATGGAGATTTCTGACACGTCGCAGAAGGAGAAGGCGGATCTGGCGTGGTACAAGGACTCTGGGTGTACCAAGAGCCAGACGCACCACAAGGAATGGTTTACGCAGCTGCTCTCCATTCCTCCCCATCCGATTCCTTTGGATAATGATCGAGTGGTGTATGCTGAGGGAATTCGGATTGTGGAGATGTGGTTGGAGACCCCGCGTGGCATTGAAGTAGGAGTATTCCATGGCGTGCTGTATGTACCTAATGCTGCGTTCAACTTTCTCTTAGTGTCCTCTCTCACCAACACAAAATTGCGCATCGTCTTTGACGACGACTATGGCCACATCCTTGACAAGGAAACAGAAGTGGACTTGGCCAGGTCGTTGAAAGAAGGCGATATGTACCGCCTGCTGGGGGCAACCAAGGTCCCGCGCGAGCAGAGCCTTGCAGGACTGGTGCAGGCTTCAGATGGCAAAATCTGGCAAGCGCTCTACGGCCACATCGGCATGCGTGCCTTACAGCAACTTCAAACAAAGCAAATGGTGCATGACTTACCCACCATCTAACTTTGAGCAGCAGTTGTGCATTGGCTGTTTGGAGGGGAAGCAGCATCGCGAGGCGTTCTCTGGAGCAGAAGAGCGCGCGAAGGAGGTGCTGGAGCTGGTCTACACAGACTTGTGTGGCCCGATGCAGACCCAGAGCTTTGGAGGCTTTAGGTATTTTCTCACCTTCATTGATGATTTTAGCTGTTACACCGTTATGTACTTCCTTTCCTCCAACGACCAGTGCTTTGACAGGTTCAAGGCGCTGCGAAGTGACCGCGGTGGAGAGTACCTGAGCAAGGAGTTCAAGGACTACCTTCTAGCAGCAGGCATCAAGGCGCAGCGCACCGCGCCATACTCGCTGCAGCAGAATGGCATAGCAGAACACGCCAACCGCACCATCGTTGAGTCCGCACGCTCCATGCTGCACGCGGCTCGGCTCACCTACAACTTTTGGGCTCAAGCGGTGAGCACTGTGGTGTACATCAAGAACCGTAGTCCAACCAAGGCCCTGGAGCAGATGACCCCGTACGAGGCGTGGTTTGGCAAGAAGCCGATCGTGGGTCATTTTCGCGCGTTTGGCAGCTTGGCGCACAAGCACGTGCCAAAGGACAAGCGGCAAAAGTGGGACGTGAAGAGCGCGCAGATGCTAATGATTGGGTACGATGTGGCAACTAAGGTGTATTGCTTTTACAAGAAGGATTCAGGTCACGTCACAATCTACAGGGATGTCGTCTTCAACAAGAGCAACGTCATCGGCACCAATATTGTCTTTGAAGAGGCAGCAGAAGCAGCAGCTGACAAGGCAGTGGGAGCAGATATCCTTCCTGACCCAGTCTCTCATGATCCTTCTTCCACTGTGATATTGGGAGAACCAGTTGATTCTCCCATGTCTGATGCAGCAGATACAACGGCCTCATCGACAGAAGTAGAGTAAGACGATGCACCACCATCAGCAGAAGCAGTTGTGCCGGTAGTATCGCGCTAGCCGCCTGCTGACGCTCCAGTACCAGGTTGCAGGTACCCTCCCAGGGTACGCTACAAGCCTGGTGAGCGCGGGCATTTCTAGATGCTCCAGATACCAGACCAGATGAACGTCGCAGTTGCAACAAACTCTGATGAGCCGACATCGTATAAGGAGGCCATGGTATCACCAGATGTAGCAGATTTGGCGCAAGCTATGCAGCAAGAGATACAGTCACAGCTCGACAACAGTACGTGGCAGCTCAATGAGTGTCCACCTGGACGTAAGGTGATCAAGTGTAAGTGGGTGTTCAAAAAGAAGTGGGGACCAGATGGCAACCTGGAGAAGTACAAGGCAAGGCTGGTCGCCAAGGGCTACTTATAGTAGGAAGGCATCGACTACACAGAAACCTTTGCCCCTGTTGCAAAGTTTGCCTCTATGCGTACGCTCCTTTCCTATGCAGCAGCAGAGGACTTTGAGGTCCACCACATGGACGTCAAGACGGGGTTCCTGAACGGTGACCTGGAGGAGGAGATTTACATGGAGTAGCCGGAGGGGTTCGTCATGGATGGTTAGGAGAATCTTGTTTGCAAGCTGTAGAGGTCGCAGTACGGCCTCAAGCAAGCGTCGTGTGCTTGGAACCAGAAGTTGGATGCGGCATTGCAGTACATGGGGTTTGAGCGCAGCGAGTGTGACTACCATGTCTATTGCTGGCAGCATGGTCATGAGGTGCTCATCATCATCGTCTATGTAGATGACATGCTCCTCCTTTCCAACAGCATGTCTACACTGCAGGAGTTCAAAGAGGCCATGCAGGAGCGCTTCCAAATGTCTGATCTCAGGGAGGCATCATACTTCCTCGATATCTAGATAACGCGTGACCGCAAATCACGCTCTCTCTCTCTCTCGCTACAACAGAGCCGCTACATCAAGGATGTCTTGCAGCGATTCGGCATGGCAGAGGCAAAATCCATCAGCACGCGGCTGGAGACGCAGCAATATCTTGTGAGCTTCAATGGAGAAGCAAATGCAGTTGGGCGGCAGAAGTACCAAAGCGTCGTCGGCAGCCTCATGTACCTGAGGGTTGCCACCAGGCCGGACCTTGCAGAGGCTATTAGCGCTATGAGCCACCACATGGCCAATCCCGGACCTGAGCACTAAAAGGCAGTGAAGCGGATCTTTGGCCACCTTGCTGGAACCATCAACATCGGCATCACCTACAACGGCAACGACAATAGTATCATCGACTAAACAGACGCAGATTGGGCTTCAAACCCTGAGGACCGCAAATGCATCTCTGGACATGTGTTCCTCATGAATGGTGGGGCCATGAGCTGGTGTAGCAAGCGGCAGGTTGTCGTGGCCACCTCCACCACAGAAGCTAAGTACGTCTCTCTCAGCTTTGCAGCCAAGGAAGCAGTTTGGCTTCAGCGTCTCATGGCAGAGATGAGTGGGAGTGCAGCAGTTCCAGTTCCTGTGCGCGTCAACAACTAGAGCGCAATCGCATTTGCCAAGAATCCTGAGCACCATGCACGCACAAAGCACATTGATATCGCATATCACTTCATCAGGCACATGGTGCAGGAGGGTACTATCAAGCTAGAGTTTACTCCAACCAGTAAGCAGGTCGCTGATTTCTGTACCAAGCCAGTGACCCGTGAGAAGTAGCAGTTCTGCATGAAGGCATGTGGACTTTGCCCACTCTGACTACGGCAAAGTTGGAGATTGTTGGAAAAGGATCCATCCGGCTCAGTTTCAGGTCCACAGGACCAAGTTCCAAGAAAGTACCAGATGCCTGCTCCGATTGTCGATCCGACTTGATCAATGGAAAGATCAGGTAGCAAAATGTGTACATTCCAAGTTTGAGGCCAATCAAATGGTCGGTTTGGGAGATATGAATTTTCACTGTTTTCAGGGTCATCGACCGCAATATCCGGGTGACCATGGGCGATGGCTCCATGCCTTAGCCTGAGAAAAGAAAAAGGCAAGAGGTCCAAGGTCAAGACCTGATGGGAGAAAAATCCAAAAAGGTCCTTGATTCTTGGGTTGCCTTGTCAGAGTGTGCTGACTAGGAAAGAGGTACCTCTCCTTACGTTTTAGGTGAGGTGAGATCCTTGTGTGCTAGCCATGGACACATGGCGATTCTCCATGGGATTGTGGGTTATGTGACCACTAGGAGTGTGCCATGAGAGCATTTTCTAGCACTCTTGGTCGTGTGTGAGTTGTCAGCCTGATTGCTAGGCTGATTTCCTCCCTTGTGTGAGATTATGGACTCTAGTGTGTGAGCCTTAGCCTCCATAGCTAAGTGGTGTGGCTTGTGAGAGGGCTGACTTACCCAAGCTCTAGCTCTATATGTACTCCATCATTTTGAGAGATTTAATAACCATTCTTCAGCACAAGTGACGCTCTTTGAGTCCCACATGCTCACTGCTCCAAGGATCCTTCTCTCCTCCAGATCTAACACTGCTGTCCCTGCCACTTTCATTTTCGCAAAAACAGTACCTAGCCACGATGTCTCCGCACATGCTTATGAGAGAGCAATGTACTCTGCCTCAGCGGTAGAGACGGAGACATAGTCTTGTTTTTTGCTTGCCTAAGAGATTCGACCTCCATTCAAGAGACAGACAAAGCTTGAAGTGGACTTTCTGTCATCGATTCTTTCTCCCTAGTAAACATCTATGTGCCATACTAGCCATAGCAAATCAGACCCCTCTTGGCCTCCTTATTGGAGTCCCAAGTTTTGTGTCTTCAGTAGCATATGACAAGACATGATCAGCTTGACTTCTTGCGAGTGTTGTGGCCTTACATAGGCCACAAACCTGCTCCTTTGTTCCACAACGTAGCAAGTATCAAGGCGTGTTCCTTCCAACAACAGACAGGTAGGGAATGTTCTCCATCTCACGTAGTTTTGCTTCCATGTTGGGCTCATGGAGGAAGAGAGCTTCACGTCTGTTGTCATGGGTACGGTGATAGGCTTGGAGTTTTTAATGTTGTAGTGCTTGAGGACCTCCATGATGTACAGGTCTAGTTCATTTCGAATATGCATGCTTCTTGATTGCCATTGATGGCTATCCTGAAGTAGAACTTGAGCGGACCCATGTCCTTGATCTTGAACCTGTTGCTGAGATGTCTTTAGCTTAGTCAATTGCTTGACGGACGATAAGCACATGATCTGGTCATCCACGTACAGTGCAACCAGCATCAAGCTTTCATCATCCTCAGGGACGTAGATTCTAGGGTCATTCTGGCACTGCGTGAAGGCGAGCCCTGCCATGAAGCCATCCATCTCCTTGTACCACATGTTTAGAGCCTATTCAACCCGTACAGCACTTTGAGCAGTTTGCAAGCTTTGCCCTCTAGAGTTTTCTTTCCCTTGGGCACTTCCATTAGCATTTCTTTGTTGAGTTTCTTACAAAACGTCTTTTGCAGGAGCGATACCCAACATGGATTTGATGGAGGCAAATGCGATGGTAAGTGCGAAGGTCTCCTCATACTCCAAGCCTACATACTCAGAAAACCCCTTTGCCACAACTGCTGCGTTATAGTTGTTACTAGTATTGTTATGCTTAAACGTTTAACGGAGTACCTACTTTCACCCCACCACATGCTTGTTTTGGGGCTTGTTCACTAGAATCCATGTTCCGTTCTTCACAATGGATTCAAGTTCCCTGCCCACTACCTCCTTCCACTTGGCCACATGTGGCATGTTCATGGCCTCCGCTACGATCACAGGTTCTCCCTTAGCCAAGCATGACTACCTGAGTCTGGTGTATTCCGCACTCTCAACATCGTACCTAGTCGGAGGTTTATTCTGGTGCATATTATGCCAAAGTTTTACTTCTCGTGCTTTAAGGCTTAGTTGCATCTGTTGCTCCTGTGCTGCCAGTGATTCGTTATTCTAGGAAGAGCCACAGGCATCAGAGTCTCACTCTGAGGCCTCGGATGACATAGACTTAGTGTTAGAGTCCATCATTGTGTCAGCCTTTACAGTTACTCTCCTTCCAGCACCATCCTTCTAGGCATTATCTGGCAATTCTCAGGTACCCGATCACCTTACTCGAGAAACACATCCCACTCTCCTGACTTGGGAGCATGTATAGGATCTAACGACTCTCCATTGCCGAGTTTCCTTTCATGAAACGCCATATCTCGGATCCTGGTGAGCTTTCCAGCTGCTTGGTTCCACTTCCTATACGCCTTGTGTATAGTGTCATATCCGAACATTACACACTTGCAAGCGTACACCCAGCTTTCCAGTTCTTTCTTTTGCTTTGACCTTTGTCCAGGCAATACAGCCAAAGACCCTCAACTCTGAGGAATCTGGCGTCTTCCTTGACCAAGCCTCCAATGGCATCCCGAGCTGCTTTCTACCACGTATTCCAAGCGCGGCTGCCGGAGTGAGATTCACAAGCTAGAAAGCAGTTCCTATAGATTCAGCCTAGAAGCAAGGTGGGTATTTTGCGTTGAAGAGCATGCTTCGTCTCATGTCGAGGATAATGTGGTTCATCCGCTTGGCAATGCACTTGCTCTAAAGAGTGTAAGGCATAGTGGTCAGGTGGTTGATGCCACGTTTGCTCTTCCAGCCTCTGCACACCTGGTACTTACCAACATTATCAATACACAGTACCTTAACCTTCTTCCTTGTTTGACTCTCTACCGTGGCGACAAACTCTTACAGCATTTCCCTGACCTCCCCCTTTGTCTTGAGGAAGTAGATGGACGTCTTGCAACTGTGATCATGCATGAACGTCACCAAGTATTTATTCTCCCCGTCTCAAGGGGTGTGGAATGATTAAGACACATCAGAGTAATTCAAGTCCAAACGTTTGCCGCATGTTGCCCGTTACGCTCTTATGCCTTTCTCTCTGCATTGCCTTGGAAGCAATGCTCGCAAAACATCTTGCACTTTCCCTCATTCTTGGCCTTGCATCCATCCATTCCATAAACTACTGTTGGATCTGGAGGAGAGAGGGAGCCTTGGAGCAGTGAGCATGTGTGATAGGAAGGGCATCACTTGTGCTGAAGAATGGTTGTTAAATCATTCAAAATGATGGAGTACATATAGAGCTAGAGCTTGGGCAAGTGAGCCCTCTCACAAGCCAATCCAATTAGCCATGGAGGCTAAGGCTCACACACTAGAGTCCATAATCTCACACAAGGGAGGAAATCAGCCTAGCAATCAGGATGACCACTCACATACGACCTAGAGAGCTAGAAAATGCTCTCATGGCACACTCCTAGTGGTCACATAACCCACAATCTCATGGAGAATCGCCATTTGTCCATGGCTAGCACACAAGGATCTCATATCACCTAAAAAGTAAGGAGAGATACCTTTTTCCTAGTTAGCACACTCTGACAAGGCAATCCTAAGACCAAGGATCTTTTTGGATATTTCTCCCATCGGGTCTTGACCCTGGACCTCTTGCCTTTTTTCTTTTCTCAGGCTAAGGCATGGAGCCATCGCCCATGGTCACCCGGATATCTGCGGTCGATGATCTCAAAAACGTTGAAAATTCATATATCATAATCCTATCGTTCGATCGACCTCAAAGTTGGACCGCAGACATTTTGCCACTTGATCTTTCCAATGGATTGATGATCAGAGTAGGAATCTGGTACTTTCGTGGAACTTGCTCCTGTAGACCTGGAACTAAGCTAGATGGCTCATTTTCCAACAATCTCCCACTTTGCCACAGTGAGAGTGGGCTGAGTCCATATGCCTTCATGCAGAACTGCTGCTTCTCACAGGTCAATAGCTTGGTGCAGAAATCAGCGACCTGCTTGCTGGTTGGAGTAAACTCCAACTTGATAGCACCCTCTTGCACCATATGCCTGATGAAATTATATGCGATGTCAATGTGCTTGGTGCATGCATGGTGCTCAAGATTCTTGACGAGTGCGATTGCACATTGGTTGTCGACGCGCACAGGAACTGGAACTGATGCACTCACACTCATCTCTGTCATGAGACGCTGAAGCCAAACTGCTTCCTTGGCTCCAAAGCTGAGAGAGACGTACTCAACTTCCGTACTTGAGGTGGCCAGGACCACCTGCCGCTTGCTGCACTCGCTGATGGCCCCACCATTCATGAGGAACACATGCCTAGAGATGGACTTACGGTCCTCAGGGTTGTAAGCCCAATCTGCATTTGTGTAGCCGATGATGCTGTTGTCGTTGCCATTGTAGGTAATGCCGATGTTGATGGTTCTAGCAAGGTAGCGGAAGATGCACTTCACTGCCTTGTGGTGCTCAGGTCCAGGGTTTGACATGTGCTGGCTCACAGCGCTAACAGCCTGTGCGAGGTCCGGCCTGGTTGCCACCATCAGGTACCTGAGACTGCCGACGGCGCTTTGGTACTTCTCCCGCTCAGCTGCATCTGCTTCTCCATTGAAGCTCACGAGGAACTGCCGCATCTCCAGCGGTGTGCCGATGGGTTTGGCCTCTGCCATGCCGAACCGCTACAAAACATCCTTGATGTAGCGGCTTTGCTGCATCGAGAGAGAGCGTGATTTGCGGCCACGCGTGATCTCGATATCGAGGAAGTATGATGCCTCTCCGAGATCAGACATCTGGAAGCGCTCTTGCATGGCTTCCTTGAACTCCTGCAGTGCAGACATGCTGTTGGAAAGGAGGAGCATATCATCAACATAGACGATGATGATGAGCACCTCATGACCATGGTGCCAGCAATAGACGCTGTAGTCACACTCACTGCACTCAAACCCCATGCACTGCAACGCCGCATCCAACTTCTGGTTCCAAGCACGCGACGCTTACTTGAGGCCATACAACGACTTCTGAAGCTTGCAAACCAGGTGCTCCTGGCTATCCATGACAAACCCCCCCCGGCTGCTCCATGTAGATCTCCTCCTCCAAGTCACCATTCAAGAATGCCGTCTTGACATCCATGTGGTGAACCTCAAAGTCCTCAACTGCTGCATCAGATAGGAGCGTGCGCACAGAGGCAAACTTTGCAACAGGAGCAAAAGTTTCTGTGTAGTCGATGTCCTCCTGCTGCGAGTAGCCCTTGGCAACCAGCCTCGCCTTGTACTTTTCCAGGTTACCATGTGCTCCCCGCTTCTTCTTGAACACCTTCTTGCACTTGATCACCTTACGTCCAGGTGGACGCTCAGTTAGCTCCCACGTGCCGTTGTCCAGCTGAGACTGTATCTCTGCACGAGTTGCGTCCAATCTGCTGCATCCGATGCAGCCATGGCCTCCTTGTATGACATTGGCTCATCTGAATCTGCTACAACTTCTACGTTCATCTGTTTTGGTTTCTGCAGCCTCCAGAAATGGCCGCGCTCACCAGGCTTGTAACGTACCCTAAGAGGGTACCTGCGACCTGGTATGGAGCGTTAGCGGGCGGCTAGCGCGGTGCTGCTGGCACAACTACTGCTGCTGGTGGTGCTACCTCTCCCTCCTCTACTTTTGCCGATGAGGCTGTTGTATCTGCTGCATCAGACATGGGAGAGTTATGTGATTCTCCCACTTTCATAGTAGAGGAAGGATCGGGAGAGACTGGGTCATGAAAGATTCCAGCTCCCACTCTCTCGTCAGCTGCTGGTTCTGCTGCCTCTTCACAGACAATGTTGGTACCGATGACGTTGCTCTCGTTGAAGACGAAATCCCTGGAGATGATGACATGGCCTGTATCCCTCTCGTAGAGGCGATAGGCCTTGCTTGCCACGTCGTAGCCAATCATCAGCATCTGCGCACTCTTTTCGTCCCATTTCTGCCGCTTCTCCTTAGGCACGTGCATGAGCACCAGGCTACCAAATGCTCGGAGATGACCCACGCTCGGTTTCTTGCCGAACAACGCCTCGTATGGCGTCTTTAGCTCTAGCGCCTTAGTTGGACTGCGGTTCTTGATGTAGACCGCAGTGCTCACGGCTTCAGCCCAGAAGTTGTAGGTCAGCCGAGCCGCGTGCAGCATGGAGCGCGCCGACTCCACAATGGTACAGTTGGCGCGTTTTGCTACACCATTCTACTGCGGCGAGTACAAAGTAGTACGCTACGCCTTGATGCTAGCTGCTGCGAGGTAGTCCTGGAACTCCTTGCTTAGGTATTCTCCACCGCGATCGCTGCGCAGCGCTTTGATCTTCTTGCCAATCTGGTTCTCCACCATGGCCTTGAACTCCTTCAAACTGTCAAAGCATTGGTCCTTGGAAGGAAGGAAGTACACAACAGTGTAACGGCTGAAATCATCAATGAAGGTCGGGAAATACCTAGAGCCTCCAAAGCTCTGGGTCTGCATCGGTCCGCACAAGTCCGTGTCGACCAGCTCCAACACCTCCTTCGCACGCTCCCCTACTCCAGAGAACGCCTTTTGGTGCTGCTTCCCTTCCAAACAGCCGATGCACAACTGCTGCTCAAAGTTAGAGATGGTAGGCGGGTCACGTACTATCTGCTTTGCTTGAAGCTGCTGCAAGGCGCGCATGCCGATGTGGCCATAGCGCGCATGCCAGATCTTGCCATCAGTCCCCTGCACCACTGCTGCAAGACTCTGCTCACGCGGGATCTTGGTCGCCCCCAGCAAGCGGTACATGTCGCCCTCCTTCACTGACCTGGCCAACTCCTCTCTGTATCCTTGTTGAGGATGTAGCCATAGTCATCATCGAAGACGACGTGCAGTCCTTTGTTTGTAAGAGAGGAGACTAAGAGGAGGTTGAATGCAGCATCAGGTACATACAACACGCCATGGAACACTCCCAATTCAATGCCACGTGGGTCTCCAACCACATCTCCACAATCCCAATCCCCTCAGCCTACACCACTAAGGGTGCACACCGGATAAGATTCCCGGATCCCCGATTGGATTCGGATTCACGAATCTGAATCCAGGATTGGCTTTGATTCACGAATCCGAATCTGGATTCGCAAATCCGTAAGATTCACGAATCTTTTCCAAATCCTATGGGTGATGGCAAGTAAAAATCATATAATCTGCCACATAAATCCCTGTTTTCCATGTTGAAACAATAGGGAAAATGATGTCCGAATCCCGAATCGAATCCTCATGAAGGATTTGGATCCCCGAATCGGAATCTTTATCAGGGTTCATGAATCGTATTCACGAATCCTAGGATTTGGTGTGCAGCCTTATACACCACTTGATCATCAACCATAGCAATAGGACGAGGAGGGATGGACAGCAGCTGTGTAAACCACTCTTTGTGAAGTGTGAGGCTCTTGGTACACCCTGAGTCCTTCTACCATGCGAGATCCGCCTTCTCCACCTGCGACATGTCAGGCTTCGCCATGGAGAGACGGTCACGTATCTCCTTGGCCACATTCATGTTGCCAACGTGGCGCACACCAGCCTGGTTTTGCTGGTGCTGCTGCTGCTGACGCTGTTGTGACTGCTGCTGCTGCTGCTACTTTTGCTGCTGCTGCTGCGATGACTATTACTCCTGCTGCTCCTTCTGGTCCCTCTTGAGCTTGAAACAATCCTTTTTGTAGTGTCCCTCTTTCTGGTAGAAGTGGCATTTGCCTTTCTTTCTGCCTTTCTGCTGCCGAGACTGCTGCTACTGCTACTGTTGGTTGCGTGAGCTCGTGGCTACAAATGCTGCTTCACTGCTGCCGCCGCCATTGCGCTTTGCTGCATTGCGACACTATTCCACCTTCACCAGGTATGTGCAGATGAAGTCAAGGTCGAGAGTTGGCTCGCACTCCAACGTCTCTCGCACCGTGTCGTAGGTGGTTGGTAGTCCCCTTAGCAAGAGGAGGATGAAGCGCGTCTCTTCCTTAGGGTTGCCGGCAGCTCTGAGCTGCTTCGGCAGCTTCTTTGCCCTGTCCGGATACGCCTCCATCCCTTCACCACCCTGCATTTTTAGTGCCATCATCTTTTCCTCCAAAAGAATGAGAAATGCAGGATCCTTGCTCTCATACTTCTTGCACAACGTGTCCCACCCCTCCTTTGCAGTAGCCTTGTCACTCTCGTACTAAAGATGCGAGTTGGAGATGGTGTTGACAAGCAACCTGTAGGCCTACCTGTACTTCTTCTTCCACTCCTCATATGCCGTTGCTGCAATTGTAGATGAACTTGCATCTGTTACACCTTTCTGTGGCGTCTTCCCCGCCACCACCTCTACTTCGGTGATGCCTTTTGCGTGTGGAGGCGGAGCGCGCTCGTCGCCGCTCACCACCTCCCACAAGCCCTTCTCCTCCAAAAGGAGCCTAGCCATGGATGCTAGGCTCACACACTAGAGTCCAATATCTCACACAAGGGAGGAAATTAGCCTAGCAATCAGGCTGACCACTCACATACGACCTAGAGAGCTAGAAAATGCTCTCATAGCACACTCCTAGTGGTCACATAACCCACAAACTCATGGAGAATCGCCATGTGTCCATTGCTAGCACACAAGGATCTGACCTCACCAAAAAAGAAAAGAGAGGTACCTTTATCCTAGTCTGCACACTCTGACAAGGCAATCCTAAGACCAAGGACCTTTTTGAACATTTCTCCCATCAGGTCTTGACCCTGGGCCTCTTGCCTTTTTTCTTTTCTCAGGCGAAGGCATGGAGCCATCGCCCATGGACACTCGGACATTGGCGGTCGATGACCCCGAAAACTTTGAAAATTCATATCTCCTAATCCTCAAACTGGGACCGTAGACATTCAACAGAAAGGTGCAGCAGATGCAAGTTCATCTACAACTGCAGGAGTGGAAGAAGAAGAACAGGAAGGCCTAGAGGCTACTTGTCAACACCATCTCCAACCCGCATCTTCAGTACGTGAGTGACAAGGCTACTGCAAAAGAGGGGTGGGACACGTTGTGCAAGAAGTATTAGAGCAAGGATCCTACATACCTCATGCTTTTGGAGGAGAAGATGATGGCGTTGAAAATGCAGGGTGGCGAAGGGATGGAGGCGTACTTGGACAGGGCAAAGGAGCTGGCAAAGCTGCTGAAAGCGGCCGGCAACCCTGTGGAAGACACGCGCTTCCTCTTCCTCTTATTGAGGGGACTCCCAACGAGCTATGATACGGTGTGAGAGACGGTGGAGTGCCAGCCGACTCTCGAACTCGACTTCATCTGCACGCACCTGGTGGAAGTGGAACTGCGTCGCAATGCACAAAAGCGCAATGGCGGCAGCAGCAGCAATGAAGCAGCTTTCATGGCCATGGGCTCACGCAACCAGTAGCAGTAGCTGTT
>SZWC01001013.1:9760-23097 GCA_023375785.1 Penium margaritaceum
TGTGAATACTAGTTATTGACTAGCAGGTACAAATACCTTCAATATGTAGTGGCACAGTGTGGCTACAATGCACAGTGACCAACCAAAGTATGCATATGTCACTGACCATGAACAAAGAATTTCACTTCATGTGGTCAACATTTACAAATCACAACACAAGTCACTGATAGTCAGAGGGCGTAACAATGGTTGGGAACAGTAGCTGTCAACAAAAAAGCACAAAGACCTTCAATACATAATGACACGACGTGATAACCATGGACGACAAACCAAAGTAGGCATGTGTCACAAACCATGACCAAACGGATTTCACAGTGTGTGGTCAACATTGAAAACTCATAACACGAGTCACAAATGGTTAGTGGAGGACACCATGGGTTGGGAACACTATTCATCAACTAGCAAGTATAAAGATTTTCAACAAGCAGTGGCACGGTGTGGCTAGCATGCACAGTGACCAACCAAATGATGCATATGTCACTGACTATGACCGAAGAAGTCCACTATGTGTGGTCAACATTGACAACTCATAACACGAGTCACAAATGGTCAGGGTGGAAGATAATGGATTGTGAATACTAGTTATCAACTAGCAAGTAGAAACAACTTCAATGTGTAGTGGCACAGTGTGGCAAACGAGTCACAAACGGTCAGGGGAGGAAACAATGCTATGGGAATACCAGTTCTCAACTAGCAAGTACAACGACCTTCAGTTATTAGAAGCACGGTGTGGCTACCATGCACAATGACCGACCAAAGTAGGCATATGTACTGCCTTTGACCTAAGAAATCCGCTGTGTGTGGTCAACGTTGACAACTCATAATACGAGTCACAAATGATAAAAGGGGGAAACAATGGTTTGGGAACACCGAGTATCAAGTAGCAATCAGAAGGAGCTTCAATACATTGTGGCACAGTGTGGATACCATGCACGATGACCAACCAAAGTAGGCATATGTCACTGACCATGACCAAAAAATGACACTAAGTGTGGTAAACCTTGACAACTCATAACACGAGTCACAAATGGTCAGGGTGGAAGATAATGGATTGTGAATACTAGTTATCAACTAGCAAGTAGAAACACCTTCAATGTGTAGTGGCACAGTGTGGCTACAATGAACAGTGACCAACCAAAGTATGCATATGTCACTGACCATGAACAACGAATTTCACTTCATGTGGTCAACATCTACAACTCACATCACAAGTCACTGATAGTCAGAGGCGGTGACATTGGTTTGGGAAAACCAGCTGTCAACAAGAAAGCACAAAGACCTTCGATACATAATAACATGACGTGGTAACCATGTATAGTGACAAACCAAAGTAGGCATGTGTCACAAACCATAACCTAACGGATTTCACAGTGTGTGGTCAACGTTGAAAACTCATAACACGAGTCAGAACTGGTCAGTGGCGGAAACCATGGGTTGGAAACACTAGTTATCAACTAGCAAGTAGAGAGATTTTCAACAAGTAGTGGCACGGTGTGGCTAGCGTGCACAGTGACTAACCAAATGATGCATATGTCACTAACTATAACCCAAGAAGTACATTATGTGTGGTCAACATTGACAACTCATAACACAAGTCACAAATGGTCAGAGGGAGAGACAATGGGTTGGGAACCCTATGTATTGACTAGAAAGCACAAAGAACTTCAATACATAGTGGCACGGTGTGGCTACTATGCACACCAAACAACCAAACTAGGCATATGTCGCTGACCATGACGAGGGAATTTCAATACGTGTTGTCAACGTTGACCAACCATAATACGAGACAAAAACGGTCAGGGGAGGAAACAATGCTATGGGAATATCAGTACAACGACCTTCTCCAAGTAGAAGCACGGCGTGGCAACCATGCACAATGACCGACCAAAGCAGGCATATGTACTGCCTTTGACCACAGAAATACGCTGTGTGTGGTCAACGTTGACAACTCATAATACGAGTCACAAGTGGTCAGAGGGGGAAACAATGGTTTGGGAATACCGAGAATCAGATAGCAAGCACAAGGAGCTTCAATACGTTGTGGCACAATGTGGATACCATGCACGATGACCAACCAAAGTAGGCATATGTCACTGACCATGACCAAAGAATGCCACTTAGTGTGGTAAACCTTGACAACTCATAACACGAGTCACATATGGTCAAGGTGGAAGATAATGCTTTCGAATACTAGTTATTGACTAGCAAGTACAAATACCTTCAATATGTAGTGGCACAGTGTGGCTACAATGCACAGTGACCAACCAAATATGCATATGTCACTGACCATGAACAAAGAATTTCACTTCATGTGGTCAACATTTACAGCTCACAAATGAGTCACCGATAGTCAGAGGGGCTAACAATGGTTTGGGAACACTAGCTGTCAACAAGAAAGCACAAAGACCTTCGATACGTAGTGACATGGCGTGGCAACCACGTACAGTGTCAAACCAAAGTAGGCATGTGTCACAAACCATGACCGAACATATTTCACAATGTGTGGTCAACATTGAAAACTCATAACACGAGTCACAAATGGTCAGTGGGGGAGACCATGGGTTGGATACACTAATTATCAACAAGCAAGTAGAAAGAATTTGAACAAGTGGTGGCACAGTGTGGCTAGCGTGCACAGTGACCAACCAAAGGATGCATATGTCACTGACTATGACTGAAGAAGTCCAGTATGTGTGGTCAACATTGACAGCTCATAACACGAGTCACAAATGGTCAGAGGGATAGATAATGGTTATGGAACCCAATGTATCAACTAGAAAGGACAAAGAAGTTCAACACGTAGTCGCACGGTGTGGCTACGATGCACACCAAACAACCAAACTAGGCATATGTCACTGACCATGACCAGATAATTTCAACATGGGTAGTCAACGTTGACCAACCATAACACGAGTCATAAACGGTCAGGGGAGGAAACAATGCCATGGGAATCTCAGTTCTCAACTAGCAAGTACAACGGCCTTCATTCAGTGTTAGGACGATGTGGCTACCATGCACAATGACCGACCAAAGTAGGCTTATGTACTGCCTTTGACCAAAGAAATCCGCTGTGTGTGGTCAACGTTGACCACTCATAATACGAGTCACAATTGGTCAGAGGGGGAAACAATGGTTTGGGAATACCGAGTATCAAATAGGAAGCACAAGGAGCTTCAATACATTGTGGCGCAGTGTGGATAGCATGCATGATGACCAAGCAAAGTAGGCATATGTCCCTGACCATGACCAAACAATGGCACTAAGTGTGGTAAACCTTGACAACTCATAACACGAGTCACAAATGGTCAGGGTGGAAGATAATGGTTTGTGAATACTAGTTATCGACTAGCGAGTGCAAATACCTTCAATATGTAGTGGCACAGGTTGGCTACAAATGCACAGTGACCAACCAAAGTATGCATATGTCACTGACCAAGACCAAAGAATTTCACTTCATGTGGTCAACATTTACAACTCACGTCAGGAGTTACAGATATTCGGAGGGGGTAACATTGGTTTGGGAACACTAGCTCTCAACAAGAAAGCACAAAGACCTTCGATACGTAATGACACGGTGTGGAAACCATGTACAGTGACAAACCAAAGTAGGAGGTGTCACAAACCATAACCAAACCGATTTCACAGTGTGTGGTCAACGTTGAAAACTCATAACACGAGTCACAAATGGTCAGTGGGAGATACAATGGGTTGGATACACTAGATATCAACAAGCAAGTAGAAAGATTTTCAACAAGTAGTGGCACGGTGTGGCTAGCATGCACAGTGAAAAATTAAAGGATGCACATGTCACTGACTATGACTGAAGAAGTCCAGTATGTGTGGTCAACATTGACAACTCATAACACAACTCACAAATGGTCAGAGGGAGAGACAATGGTTTGGGAACCCTATGCATCAACTAGAAAGGACAAAGAAGTTCAATACGTAGGGGCACGCTGTGGCTACTATGCACACCAAACAACCAAACTAGGCATATGTCACTGACCATGACCAGATAATTTCAATATTGGTGGTCAACGTTGACCAACCATAACACGAGTCACAAACGGTTAGGGGAGGAAACAATGCAATGGGAATATCAGTTCTCAACTAGCAAGTACAACCACCTTCATTCAGTAGTAGCATGGTGTGGCTACCATGCACAATGACCGACCAAAATAGGCATATGAACTGCCTTTGACCAAGGAAATCCGCTGTGTGTGGTCAACGTTGACAACTCATAATACGATTCACAAATGGTCAGAGGGGGAAACAATGGTTTGGGAACACCGAGTATCAAGTAGCAAGCACAAGGAGCTTCAATACATTGTGGTAGAGCGTGGATATCATGCACGATGACCAAGCAAAGAAGGCATATGTCACTGACCATGACCAAATAATTGCACTAAGTGTGGTAAACCTTGACAACTCATAACACGAGTAACAAATAGTCAGGGTGGAAGATAATGGTTTGTTAATACTAGTTATCGACTAGCAAGTACAAATACATTCAATATGTAGTGGCACAGTGTGGCTACAATGCACAGTGACCTACCAAAGTATGCATATGTCACTGACCATGAACAAAGAATTTCTCTTCATGTGGTCAACATTTACACCTCATAACACGGGTCACAGATAGTGAGAGGTGGCTAACAATGGTTTGGGAACACTGGCTGTCAAGACAAAAGCACAATGACCTTCAATATGTAATGACAGGGCGTGGTAACCATGTACAGTAACAAACCAAAGTAGGCATGTGTCACAAACCATGACCAAACGGATTTCACAGTGTGTGGTCAACGTTGAAAACTCATACCACGAGTCACAAATGGTCATTGGGGGAAACCATGGGTTGGGAAGACTAGTTATCAACGAGCAAGTCGAAATATTTTCAACAAGTAGTGGCATGGTGTGGCTAGCGTGCACAGTGACCAACCAAAGGATGCATATGTCATTGACTATGAACGAAGAAGTCCACTATGTGTGGTCAAAATTGACAACTCATAACACGAGTCACAAATGGTTAGAGGGAGAGACAATGGTTTGAGAACCCTATGTATCGATTAGAAAGGACAAAGACCTTCAATACGTAGTGGCAAAGTGTGGCTAATATGCACACCAAACAACCAACCTAGACATATGTGACTGACCATGACCAGGGAATGCCAATATGGGTGGTCAACGTTGACCAACCATAACACGAGACAAAAACGGTCAGGGGAGGAAACAATGCTATGGGAATATCAGTTCTCAACGAGAAAGTACAACGACCTGCAGTCAGTAGTAGCAAGGCGTGGCAACCATGCTCAATGACCGACGAAAATAGGCATGTGTACTACCTTTGAGCAAAGAAACCTGCTATGTGTGGTTATCATTGACAGCTCACAATACAAGTCACAAAAGGTCAGAGAAGAAATGAATGGTTTGGGAACACCAAGTATCAAATAGCAAGCACAAGGAGCTTCAATGGAGTGTGGTACGGTGTGGATACCATGCACGATGACCAACCAAAGTAGGCATATATCACTGACCATGACCAAATAATGGGACTAAGTGTGGTAAACCTTGACAACTCATAACACGAGTCACAACTGGTCAGGGTGGAAGGTAATGGTTTAAGAATACTAGTTATCAACTAGCAAGTACAAATACATTCAATATGTAGTGGCACAATGTGGCTACGATGCACTGTGATCAACCAAAGTATGCATATGTGACTGACCATGAACAAAGAAATTCACTTCATGTGGTCAACATTTACAACTCATAACACGGGTCACAGATAGTGAGAGGTAGCTAACAATGGTTTGGGAACACTGGCTGTCAAGACAAAAGCACAATGACCTTCAATATGTAATGACAGGGCGTGGTAACCATGTACAGTAACAAACCAAAGTAGGCATGTGTCACAAACCAAGACCAAACGGATTTCACAATGTGTGGTCAACGTTGAAAACTCATAACACAAGTCACAACAGGTCAGTGGGGGAAACTATGGGTTGGGAACACTAGCTATCAACTAGCAAGTAGACATGTTTTCAACAAGTATTGGCACAATGTGGCTAGCATGCACAGTGATGAACCAAAGGATGCATATGTCACTGACTATAACCGAAGAAGTCTACTATGTGTGGTCAACATTGACAACTCCTAACACGAGTCACAAATGGTCAGAGGGAGAGACAATGGTTTGGGAACCCTATTTATCAACTAGAAAGGACAGAGAACTTCAATACGTAGTGGCACGGTGTGGCTAATATGCACACCAAACAACCAAACTAGGCATATGTCACTGAGCATGACCAAAGAATTTCAACATGGGTGGTCAACGTTGACCAACCATAACACGAGTCACAAACGGTAAAGGAAAGAAACAGTGCTATGGGAATATTAGTTCTCAACTAGCAAGTACAATGACCTTCAGTCAAAAGAAGCACAATGTGGCTACCATGCACAATGACCGACCAAAGCAGGCATATGTACTGCCTTTGACCAAAGACATCCACTGTGTGTGGTCAATTATGACCAACCAAAGTAGGCATATGTCGGTGACCATGACCAAATAATGGCACTAAGTGTGGTGAACCTTGACAACTCATAACACGAGTCACAAATGGTCAGGGTGGAAGATAATGATTTGTGAATACTAGTTATCAACTAGCAAGTACAAATGCCTTCATTATGTAGTCACACAGTGTGGCTACAATGCACAGTGACCAACCAAAAAAATGCATATGTCACTGAACATGAACAAAGAATTTCACGTCACGTGGTCAACATTTACAACTCACAACATGGGTCACAGATAGTCAGAGGGGGCTAACAATGGTTTGGGAACACTAGTTGTGAACAAGAAAGCACGAAGACCTGTGATACGTAATGACACAGCGTGCTAACCATGTACAGTGACAAACCAAAGTAGGCATGTGTCACAAACCATGACCAAACGGAATCACAGTGTGTGGTCAATGTTGAAAACTCATAACATGAGTCACAAATGTACGGGGGAAACCATGGTTTGGGAACACAAGTGATCAACTAGCAAGTTGAAATATTCTCAACGAGTAGTGGCATGGTGTGGCTAGCGTGCACAGTGAGCAACCAAAGGATGCATATGTCACTGACTATGAACGAAGAAGTCCATTATGTGTGGTCAGTATTGACAACTCATAACACGAGTCACAAACGGTCAGAGGGAGAGACAATGGGTATGGAACCCTATGTATTGACCAGAAAGGACAAAGAACTTCAATACTTAGTGGCACGGTGTGGCCAATATGCACACCAAACAACCAAACTAGGTATATGTCACTGACTATGACAAGGGAATTTCAATATGGGTGGTCAACGTTGACCAACCATAACACGAGACAAAAACCGGTCAGGGGAGAAAACAATGCTATGGGAAGATCAGTTCTCAATGAGACAGTACAACAATCTTCAGTCAGTAGTAGCACAGCATGACAACCATGCACAATGACCAACCAAAGTAGGCATGTGTACTGCCGTCGAGCAAAGAAACCCGCTATGTGTGGTCAACATTGACAACTCCTAATACGAGTCACAAATGGTCAGAGGGGAAATCAATGGTTTGGGAACACCAAGTATCAAATAGAAAGCATTAATAGCAAGCTTAAATACGTTCTGGCACGATGTGGATACCATGCACGATGACCAACCAAACTGGGCATATGTCACTGACCATGACCAAACAATGGCTCTAAGTGTGGTAAACCTTGACAACTCATAACACAAGTCACAAATGGTCAGGGTGGAAGACAATGATTTGTGAATACTATTTATTGACTAGCAAGTACGAATACCTTACATATGCAGTGGCACAGTGTAGCTACAATGCAATGCGACCAACCAAAGTATGCATATGTCACTGACCATGAACACATAATTTCAGTTCATGTGGTCAACGCTTACAACTCACAACACGAGTCACTGATAGTCAGAGGGGGTAACAATAGTTTGGGAACACTAGCTGTCAACAAGAAAGCACAAAGACCTTTGATACGTAATGACATGGCGTGGTAACAATGTACACTAACAAACAAAAGTAGGCATGTGTCACAAACCATGACCAAACGGATTTCACAGTGTGTGGTCAACGTTGAAAACTCATACCACGAGTCACAAATGGTCAGTGGGGAAGACTATGGGTTGGGAACACTAGTTATCAACAAGCAAGTAGGAAGATTTTCAGCAAGTAGTGGCACGGTGTGGCTAGCGTGCACAGTGACCAACCAAATGATGCATATGTCACTGACTATGACCAAAGAAGTCCATTATGTGTTGTCAACATTGACAACTCATAACACGAGTCACCAATGGTCAGAGGGAGAGACAATGGTTTGGGAACCCTAGGTTTCAACTAGAAAGGACAAAGAACATCAATACGCAGTGGCACGGTGTGGCTACTATGCACACCCAACAACCAAACTAGGCATATGTCACTGCCCATGACCAGATAATTTCAATATGGGTGGTCAACATTGACCAACCATAACACGATTCACAAACCGTCACCGGATTAAACAATGATATGGGAATATCAGTTATCAACTGGCAATTACAACGACCTTCAGTCAGTAGTAGCACGGTGTGGCTGCCATGCACACTCACCGACAAAAGTAGGCATATGTACTGCCTTGGACCAAAGATATGTGCTGTGTGGTCAACATTGACAACTCATAATACGAGTCACAAATGATCAGAGGGGAAAACAATGGTTTGGGAACACCAAGTATCAAAAACCAAGCCCAAGGAGCTTCAATACATTGTGGCACGGTGTGGATACCATGCACGATGACCAACCAAAGTAGGCATATGTTACTGAGCATGACCAAATAATAGCACTAAGTGTGGTAAACCTTGACAACTCATAAAACGAGTCACAAATGGTCAGGGTGGAAGATAATGATTTTTGAATACTAGTTATTGACTAGCAAGTAAAAATACCTTCAATATGTAGTGGCACAGTATGGCTACAATGCACAGTGACCAACCAAAGTATGCATGTGTCACTGACCATGAACAGAGAATTTCCCTTCATGTGGTCAACATTTACAACTCACAACATGATTCACTGATAGTCAGAGGGGGTAACAATGGTTTGGGAACACTAGCTGTCAACAAGAACGCAAAAAGACCTTTGATAAGTAATGAAACGGCGTGGTACCAATGTACAGTAACAAACCAAAGTAGGCATGTGTCACAAACCATGACCAAACGGATTTCACAGTGTGTGGTCAACGTTGAAAACTCATAACACGAGTCACAAATGGTCAGTGGGGGAGACCATGGGTTGGGAACACTAGTTGTCAACTAGAATGTAGACATATTTCCAACAAGTAGTGGCACGGTGTGGCTAGCGTGCACTGTGACCAACCAAAGGATGCATATGTCATTGACTATGACCGAAGAAGTCTACTATGTGTGGTCAACGTTGCCAACACATAACACGAGTCACAAATGGTCAGAGGGAGAGACAATGGTTTGGGAACCCTATGTATCAACTAGAAAGGACAAAGAAATTCAGTACGTAGTGGCACGGTGTGGCTACTATGCACACCGAACAACCAAACTAGGCATATGTCACTGACAATGACCAGATAATTTCAGCATGGGTGGTCAACGTTGACCAACCATAACACGAGTCACAAACGGTCAGGGGAGGAAACAATGCTATGGGAATATCAGTTTTCAACTAGCAAGTACAACGACAATCTATCAGTAGTAGCACGGTGTGGCTACCATGCACAATGACCGACCAAAGTAGGCATATGTACTGCCTTTGACCAAAGAAATCCGCTGTGTGTGGTCAACGTTAACAACTCATAATACGAGTCACAAATGGTCAGAGGGGGAAACAATGGTTTGGGAACACCGAGTATCAAATAGCATGCACAAGGAGCCTCAATACGTTGTGGCACAGTGTGGATACCATGCACGATGACCAACCAAAGTAGGCATATGTCACTGACCATGTCAAAATAATGGCACTAAGTGTGGTAAACCTTGACAACTCATACCACGAGTCACAAATGGTCAGGGTGGAAGATAATGATTTGTGAATACTAGTCATTGATTAGCAAGTAAAAATAACTTCAATATGTAGTGGCACAGTGTGGCTTCAATGCACAGTGACCAACCAAAGTATGCATATGTCACTGACCATGAACAAAGAATTTCACTTCATGTGGTAAATATTTACAGCTCACAACACGATTCACTGATAGTCAGAGGGGGTAACAATGGTTTCGGAACACTGGCTGTCAACAAGAAAGCACAGAGACCTTTGATATGTAATGATAGGGCGTGGTAACCATGTACAGTGACAAACCAAAGTAGGCATGTGTCACAAACCATGACTGAACGGATTTCACAGTGTGTGGTCAATGTTGAAAACTCATCACACGAGTCACAAATGGTCTGTGGGGGAGACCATGGCTTAGGAACACTAGTTATCAACTAGCAAGTAGAAATACTTTCAACAAGTATGGGCACGGTGTGGCTAGCGTGCACAGTGACCAACCAAAGGATGCACATGTCACTGACTATGACCGAAAAATTCCACTATGTGTGGTCAACATTGACAACTCATAAGACAAGTCACAAATGGTCAGAGGGAGAGACAATGGTTTGGGAACCCTATGTATCAACTAGAAAGGTCAAAGAACCTCAATACGTAGTGGCACGGTGTGGCTACTATGCACACCAAACTACCAAACTATGCATATGTCACTGACCATGATCATATAATTTCAACATGGTTGGTCAACGTTGACCAACCATAACACGAGTCACAAATGGGCAGGGGAGGAAACAATGCTATGGGAATATCAGTTCTCAACTAGCAAGTACAACGACCTTCAGTCAGTAGTAGCACGGTGTGGCTACCATGCACAATGACCGAACAAAGTAGGCATATGTACTACCTTTGACCGAAGAAATGCACTGTGTGTGGTTAACGTTGACAACTCATAATACGATTCACAAATGGTTAGAGGGGGAAGCAATCGTTTGGGATCACCGAGTATCAAATAGCAAGCACAAGGAGCTTCAATACGTTGTTGCACAGTGTGGATACCAAGCACGATGACCAACCAAAGCAGGCATATGCTACTGACCATGACCAAATAATGGCACTAAGTGTGGTAAACCATGACAACTCATAACACGAGTAACAAATGGTCAGGGTGGAAGGTAATGGTTTGTGAATACTAGTTATCAACTACTAAGTACAAATACCTTCAATATGTAGTGGCACAGCATGGCTACAATGCACATTGACCAACCAAAGCAAGCATATGTCACGGACCATGAACAAATCATTTCACTTCACGTGGTCAACATTTACAACTCACAACACAATCACAGATAGTGAGAGGGGGTAACAATGGTTTGGGAACACTAGCTGTAATAAAGAAAGCACAAAGACCTTCGATACTTAATGACAGAGCGTGGTAACCATGTAAAGTGACAAACCAAAGTAGGCATGTGTCACAAACCATGACCAAACGGATTTCACAGTGTGTGGTCAATGTTGAAAACTAATAACACGAGTCACAACTGGTCAGTGGGGGAAACCATGGGTAAGGAACACTAGTTATCAACTAGCAAGTAGAAAGATTTTCAACAAGTAGTGGCACGGTGTGGCTAGCGTGCACAGTGACTAACCAAAGGATGCATATGCCACTGACTATGACCGCCGAAGTCCACTATATGTGGTCAACGTTGACATTTCACAACACGAGTCACAAATGGTGAGAGGGGGAGACAATGGTTTGCAAACCATATGTATCCACTAGAAAGGACAAGGAACTTCAATACATAGTGGCACGGTGAAGCTAATATGCACACCAAACATCCAAACTAGGCATATGTCACTGACCATGACGATTGAATTTCAAGATGGGTGGTCAACATTGACCAACCATAACACGAATAAAAAACGGTCAGGGGAGAAAACAATGCTATGGGAATATCAGTTCTCAACTAGCAAGTTCAACGACCATCAGTCAGTAGTAGCACGGTGTGGCTACCATGCACAGTGACAAACCAAAGTAGGCACATGTACTGCCTTTGACCAAAGAAATATGCTGTGTGTGGTCAACACTGACAACTCATAATACGAGTCACAAATGGTCAGAGGGGGAAACAATGGTCTGGGAACACCAAGTATCAAAAAGCAAGCACAAGGAGCTTCAATACGTTGTGGCACGGTGTGGATACCATGCACCATGACCAACCAAAGTAGGCATATGTCACTGACCATGACCAAATAATGGCACTAAGTGTGGTAAACCTTGACAACTCATAACACGAGTCACAAATGGTTAGGGTGAAAAATAATGGTTTGTGAATACTAGTTATCAACTAGCAAGTACAAATACCTTCAATATGCAGTGGCACAGTGTGGCCACAATGCACAGTGACCAACCAAAGTATGCATATGTCACTGACAATGAACAATGAATTTCACTTCATGTGGTCAACATTTACAATTCGCAGCATGGCTCAGAGATAGTCAGAGGGGGCTAACAATGGTTTGGGAACACTAGCTGTCAACAAGAAAGCACAAAGACCTTCAATACGCAATGAAAGGTGTGGTAACCATGTACAGTTACAAACCAAAGTAGGCATGTGTCACAAACCATGACCAAACGGATTTCACAGTGTGTGGTCAACGTTGAAAACTCATAACACGAGTCATAAATGGTCAGTGGAGGAAACCATTGGTTGGGAACACTAGTTATCAACTAGCAAGTAGAAATATGTTTAACAAGTAGTAGCACGGTGTGGCTAGCGTGCACAGTGACCGACCAAAGGATGCAAACGTCACTGACTATGACCGAAGAAGTCCACTATGTACGGTCATCATTGACAACTAAAAACACGAGTCACAAATGGTCATAGGGAGAGACAATGATTTCAGAACCCTATATATCGACTAGAAAGTACAACAAACTTCAATACGCAGTGGTACGGTGTGGCTACTATGGACACCAACCAACCACACTTAGCATATGCCACCGACCATGATGAAAGAATTTCAATATGAGTGGTCAATATTCACCAACCATAACACGAGTCACAAAGGGTAAGAGGGGGAAACAATGGTCTGTGAATATCAGTTCTCAACTAGCAAGTACAGCGACCTTCAATTAGTATAAGCACGGTGTGGCTATCATGCACAATGACCGACCAAAGTAGGCATACGTACTACCTTTGACCAAAGAAATCCGCCGTATGTGGTCAGCATTGACAACTCATAACAGGAGTCGCAAATGGTCAGAGGGGGAGACAATGGTCTGGGAACACTA
>SZWC01001013.1:26014-72586 GCA_023375785.1 Penium margaritaceum
ATGTACAGTGACAAACCAAAGTAGGCATGTGTCACAAACCATGACCAAACGGATTTCACAGTGTGTGGTCAACGTTGAAAACTCACACCACGAGTCACAAATGGTCAGTGGGGGAGACCATGGGTTGGGAACACTAGTTATCAACTAGCAAGTAGAAATATTTTCAACAAGAAGTGGCACGGTGTGGCTAGCGTGCACAGTGACCAACCAAAGGATGCATATGTCACTGACTATGACCGAAGAAGTCCACTATGTGTGGTCAACATTCACAACTCGTAACACCAGTCACAAATGGTGAGAGGGAGAGACAATGGTTTGGGAACCCTTTGTATCAACTAGAAAGGACAAAGAACTTCAATACGCAGTGGCACGTTGTGGCTACTATGCACACCAAACAACCAAATTAGGCACATAATACTGACCATGACCAGATAATCTCAATATGGGTGGTCAACGTTGACAAACCATAAATCAAGTTACAAACGGTCAGTGGAGGAAACAATGCTATGGGAATATCAGTTCTCAAGTAGCAAGTACAACGACTGTCAGTCAGTAGTAGCACGGTGTGGCCACCATGCAAAATGACTGACCAAAGTAGGCATATGTAATGCCTTTGACCAAAGAAATCCGCTGTGTGTTGTCAACTTTGACAACTCTTAATACGAGTCACAAATGGTCAGAGGGGGAAACAATGGTTTGGGAACACTGAATTTTGAAGAGCAAGCACAAGGAGCTTCAATACGTTGTGGAACAGTGTGGATACCATGCACGATGACCAACAAAAGTAGGCATATGTCACTGACCATGACCAAATAATGGCACTAGGTGTGGTAAACCTTGACAACTCATAACACGAGTCACAAATAATCAGGGTGGAAGATAATGGTTTTTTAATTCTAGTTATTGACTACCAAGTACAAATACCTTCAATATGAAGTGGCACAGTGTGGCTACAATGCACAGTGCCCAACCAAAGTATGCATATGTTATAGACCATGAACAAAGAATTTCACTCCATGTGGTCATCATTTACAACTCACAACACGAGTCATTGATAGTTAGAGGGGATAACAATGGTTTTGGGGACATTAGCTGTCAACAAGAAAGCACAAAGACCTTCGATATGTAATGACACGGCGTGGTAACCATGTGCAATGACAAACCAAAATAGGCATGTGGCACAAACCATGACCAAACGGATTTTACAGTGTGTGGTCAACGTTGAAAACTCATAACACGAGTCACAAATGGTCAGTGGGGGAGACCATGGGTTGGGAACACTAGTTGTCAACTAGCAAGTAGAAATATTTTCAACAAGTAGTGGCACGGTGTGGCTAGCGTGCACAGTGACCAACCAAAGGATGCATATGTTACTGACTATGGCCGAAGAAGTCCACTATGTGTGGTCAACATTGACAGCTCATAACACGAGTCACAAGTGGTCAGAGGGAGAGACAATGGTTTGGGAACCCTATGTATCAACTAGAAAGGACAAAGAAATTCAATACGTAGTGGCACGGTGTGGCTACTATACACACCAAACAACCAAACTAGGCATATGTCACTGACCATGACCAGATAATTTCAATGTGGGTGGTCAACGTTGACCAACCAAAACACGAGTCACAAACGGTCAGGGAAGGAAACAATGCTATGGGAAAATCCGTTCCCAACTAGCAAGTACAACGACCTTCTGTCAGTAGTAGCACGGTGTGGCTACCATGCACAATGACCGACCAAAATAGGCATATGTACTGCCTCAGACCAAAGGAATCCGCTGTGTGTGGTCAACGTTGACAACTCATAATACGAGTCACAAATTGTCAGAGAGGGAAACAATGGGTTGGGAACACCGAGTATCAAATAGCAAGCACAAGGAGCTTCAGTACGTTGTGGCACAGTATGGATACCATGCACGATGACCAACCAGAGTAGGCATATGTCACTGACCCTGACCAAATAATGGCACTAAGTGTGGTAAACCTTGACAACTCATAACACGAGACACAAATGGTCAGGGTGGAAGATAATGGTTTGTGAACACTAGTTAGTGACTAGCAAGTACAAATACCTTCAACATGTAGTGGCACAGTGTGGCTACAATGCACAGTGACCAACCGACGTATGCATGTGTCACTGACCATGAACAAAGAATTTCACTTCATGTGGTCAACATTTACAACTCACAACACGAGTCACTGATAGTCAGAGGGGGTAACAATGGTTTGGGAACACTAGCTGTCAAGAAGAAAGCACAAATACCTCCGATATATAACGACGCGGCGTGGTAACAATGTACACTGACAAATCAAAGTAGGCATGTGGCACAGACCATGACCAAACAGAGTTCATAGTGTGTGGTCGACGTTGAAAACCCATAACACGAGTCACAAATGGTTAGTGGGGGAGACCATGGGTTGGGAACACTAGTTATCAACTAGCAATAGAAAGATTTTCAACAAGTAGTGGCACGGTGTGGCTAGCGTGCACAGTGACCAACCAAAGGATGTATATGTCACTGACTATGACCGAAGAAGTCCACTATGTGTGGTCAACATTTACGACTCGTAACACGAGTCAGGAATGGTCACAGGGAGAGACAATGGTTTTGGAACCCTTTGTATGAACTAGAAAGGACAAAGAACTTCAATACGCAGTGGCACGGTGTGGCTACTATGCACACCAAACAACCAAAGTAGGCATATAGCACTGACCATTACCAGATAGTTTAAATATGGTGGTCAACGTTGACCAACCATAACACGAGTCACAAACGGTCAGGGGAGGAAACAATGCGATGGGAATATCAGTTCTCAACTAGCAAGTACAACGAGCTTCATTTAGTAGTAGCACGGTGTGGCTGCCATGCACAATGACCGACCAAAGTAGGCATATGTACTGCCTTTGACCAAAGAAATCCGCTGTGTGTGGTCAACGTTGACAACTCATAATAGGAGTCACAAATGGTCAGAGGGGAAAACAATGGTTTGGCAACACCGAGTTTCGAAGAGCAAGCACAAGGAGCTTCAATTCATTGTGGAACAGTGTGGATACCATGCATGATGACCAACCAAAGTAGGCATATGTCACTGACTATGACCAAATAATGGCACTAAGTGTAGTAAACCTTGACAACTCATAACACGAGTCACAAGTAATCAGGGTGGAAGATAATGATTTGTGAATACTAGTTATTGACTAGCAAGTACAAATACCTTCAATATGTAGTGGCACAGTGTGGCTACAATGCACAGTGACCAACCAAAGTATGCACATGTCACTGACCATGAACAAAGAATTTCACTTCATGTGGTCATCATTTACAACTCACAACACGAGTCATTGATAGTTATAAGAGGTAACAATGGTTTGGGAACATTAGCTGTCAACAAGAAAGCACAAAGACCTTCGATACGTTATGACACGGCGTGCTAACCATGTAGAGCAACAAACCAAAGTAGGCATGTGGCACAAACCATGACCAAACGGATTACACTGTGTGTGGTCAGCGTTGAAAACTCATAACACGAGTCACAAATGGCAAGTGGGGGAGACCATGTGTTGGGAACACTAGTTGTCAACTAGCAAGTAGAAACATTTTCAACAAGTAGTGGCACGGTGTGGCTAGCGTGCACAGTGACCAACCAAAAAATGCATATGTCACTGACTATGGCCGAAGAAGTCCACTATGTGTGGTCAACATTGACAACTCATAACACAAGTCACAAGTGGTAAGAGGGAGAGACAATGGTTTGGGAACCCTATGTATCAACTAGAAAGGACAAAGAACTTCAATACGTAGTGGCATGGTGTGGCTACTATACACACCAAACAACCAAACTAGGCATATGTCACTGACCATGACCAGATAATTTCAATATGGGTGGTCAACGTTGACCAACCATAACACGAGTCACAAACGGTCAGGGGAGGAAACAATGCTATGGGAATATCAGTTCTCAACTAGCAAGTACAACGACCTTCTGTCAGTAGTAGCATGGTGTGGCTACCATGCAAAATGACCGACCAAAGTAGGCATATGTAGTGCCATTGACCAAACAAATCCGCTGTGCGTGGTCAACGTTGACAACTCATAATACGAGTCACAAATTTTCAGAGAGGGAAACAATGGTTTGGGAACACCGAGTATCAAATAGCAAGCACAAGGAGCTTCAATACGTTGTGGCACAGTGTGGATACCATGCACGATAAACAACCAAAGTAGGCATATGTCACTGACCATGACCAAATAATGGCACTAAGTGTGGTAAACCTTGACAACTCATAACACAAGTAGCAAATGGTCAGGGTGGAAGATAATGGTTTGTGAATACTAGTTATCAACTTCTAAGTACAAATACCTTCAGTGCGTAGTGGCACATTGTGGCTAAAATGCACAGTGATCAACCGAAGTATGCATATGTCACTGACCATGACCAAAGAATTTCGATTCATGTGGTCAACATTTACAACTCACAACACAAGTCACTGATAGTCAGAGGCAGTAACAATGGTTTGGGAACACTAGCTGTCAACAAGAAAGCACAAATACCTTCGATACGTAATGATGCGGCGTGGTAACCATGTACAGTGACAAACCAAAGTAGGCATGTGGCACAAACCATGACCAAACGGATTTCACAGTGTGTGGTCAACATTGAAAACTCATAACACGAGTCACAAATGGTCAGTGGGGGAGACCGTGGGCTGGAAACACTAGTTCTCAACTAGCAAGTAGAAAGATTTTCAACAAGTAGTGGCACGGTGTGGCTAGCTTGTACAGTGACCAACCAAAGGATGCATATGTCCACGACTATGACCGAAGAAGTCCACTATGTGTGGTCAATATTGACAACTCATAACACGAGTCACAAAGGGTCAGAGGAAGAGACAATGGTTTGGGAACCCTATGTATTAACTAGAAAGGACAAAGAACTTCAATACGTAGTAGCACGGTGTGGTTACTATGCACACCAATCTATTAAACTTGACATATGTCTTTGACCATGACTAGATAATTTCAATATGGGTGGTCAACATTGACCAACCATAACACGAGTCACAAACGGTCAGGGGAGGAAAACATGGTACGGGAGTATCAGTTCTGAACTAGCAAGTACAACGACCTTCAGTCAGTAGTAGCACGGTGTGGCTACCATGCACAATGACCAACCAAAGTAGGCATATGTGCTGCCTTTGACCAAAGAAATCCACTGTGTGTGGTTAACGTTGACAACTCATAATACGAGTCACAAATAGTTAGAGGGGGAAACAATGGTTTGGTAACACCGAGTATCAAATAGCAAGCACAAGGCGCTTCAATACCTTGTGGCACAGTGTGGATACCATGCACGATGACCAACCAAAGTAGGCATACGTCACTGACCATGACCAAATAATGGCACTAAGTGTGGTAAGCCTTGACAACTCATAACACAAGTAGCAAATGGTCAGGGTGGAAGATAATGGTTTGTGAATACTAGTTATCAACTACTAAGTACAAATACCTTCAATATGTAGTGGCATAGTGTGGCTACAATGCACAGTGACCAACCAAAGGATGCATATGTCACTGACCATGACCAAAGAATTTCACTTCATGTGGTCAATATTTAAAACCCACAACACGGGTCACAGATAATGAAAGAGGGCTAACAATGGTTTTGGGAACACAAGCTGTCAACAAGAAAGCACAAAGGCCTTCGATACGCAATGCTACAGCGTGGTAACCATGTACAGTGACAATTCAAAGTAGGCATGTGTCACAAACCATGACCAAACGGATTTCACAGTGTGTGGTCAAAGTTTAAAACTCATAACACGAGTCACAAATGGTCAGTGGGGGAGACCATGGGTTGGGAGAACTAGTTATCAACTAGAAAGTAGAAAGATTTTCAACAAGTTGTGGCACGGTGTGGCTAGCGTGCACAGTGACCAACCCAATGATGCATATGTCACTGACTATGACCGAAGAAGTCCACTGTGTGTGGTCAACATTGAAAACTCATAACACGAGTCACAAATGGTCAGAGGGAGAGACAATGGTTTGGGAACCCTATGAACTGACTAGAGAGGACAAAGAACTTGAATACATAATGGCACGGTGTGGCTACTATGCACACCAAAAAACCAAACTAGGCATATGTCACTAACCATGACCAAGGAATTTCAGTATGGGTGGTCAACGTTGACCAACCATAACACGAGAAAAAAAACGGTCAGGGGAGGAAACAAAGCTATGGGAATATCAGTTCTCAACAAGAAAGTACAACGACCTTCAGTCATTAGTAGCACGGCGTGGCAACCATGCACAATGACCGACCAAAGTAAGCACATGTACTGCCTTTCACCAAAGAAATCTGTTGTGTGTGGTCAACATTGACAACTCGTGATACGAGTCACAAATGGTCAGAGGGGGGAAACAATGGTTTGGGAACACAAAGTATCAAAAAGCAAGCACAATGAGCTTCAATACGTTTTGGCACAGTGTGGATTCCATGCACGATGACCAACCAAAGAAGGCATATGTCACTGACCATGACCAAATAATGGCACTAAATGTGGTAAACCTTGACAACCCATAACACGAGTCACAAATGGTCAGGGTGGAAGATAATGATTTTTTAGTACTAGGTATTGACTAGCAAGTACAAATACCTTCAAGATGTAGTGGCACAGTGTGGCTACAATGCACAATGACCAACCAAAGTATGCAAATATCACTGCTCATGAACAAAGAAATTTACTTCATGTGGTCAACGTTTACAACTCACAACACGAGTCAATGATAGTCAGAGGGGGTAACAATGGTATGGGAACACTAACTGTCAACAAGAAAACACAATGACCTTCAATAGGCAATGACACGGTGTGGTAACAATGTATTGTGACAAACCAATGTAGGCATGTGTTACAAACCATGACCAAACGGATCTCACAGTGTGTGGTCAACGTTGAAAACTCATACCACGAGTCACAAATGGTCAGTGGGGGAGACCATGGATTGCAAACACTAGCTATCAACTAGCAAGTAGAAAGATTTTCAACAAGTAGTGGCAGTGTGTGGCAAGCGTGCACAGTGACCAACCAAAGGATGCATATGTCACTGACTATGACTGAAGAAGTCCACTATGTGTGGTCAACATTGACAACTCATAACACGAGTCACAAATGGTGAGAGGGAGAGACAATCGTTTGGCAACCCTATGTATGAAATAGAAAGGACAAAGAAATTCAATACGCAGTGGCACGGTGTTGCTAATATGCACACCAAACAACCAAACTAGGCATATGTCACTGACAATGATCAGATAATTTCAATATGGGTGGTCAACGTTGACCAACCATAACAAGAGTCACAAACGGTCAGGGGAGGAAACAATGCTATGGGAATATCAGTTCTCAACTAGAAAGTACAATGACCTTCAGTCAGTAGTAGCACGGTGTGGCTACCATGCACAATGACCGACCAAAGTAGGCATAGGTACTGCCTTTGATCAAAGAAATCCGCTGTGTGTGGTCAACGTTGACTACTCATAATACGAGTCACAAATGGTCAGATGGGGAAACAATGGTTTGGGAACACCAAGTATAAAATAGCAAGCACAAGGAGCTTCAATACATTTTGACACAGTGTGGATACCATGCACGATGTCCAACCAAAGTATGCATATGTCCCTGACCATGACCAAATAATGGCACTAAGTGTGGTAAACCTTGACAACTCATAAGACGAGTCACAGATGGTCAGGGTGGAAGATAATGATTTGTGAATACAAGTTATTGACTAGCAAGTACAAATACCTTAAACATGTAGTGATACAGTGTGGCTAAAATGCGGTGTGACCAACAAAAGTATGCATATGTCCCTGACCATGAACAAAGAATTTCACTTCATGTGGTCAACATTCACAACTCACAACACGGGTCACAGATAGTCAGAGAGGGGCTAACAATGGGTTGGGAACACTAGCTGTCAACAAGAAAGCACAAAGACCTCGATACGTAATGACACGGCGTGGTAACCGTGTATAGTAACAAACCAAAATAGGCATGTGTCACAAACCATGACCAAACGGATTTCATAGTGTGAGGTAAACATTGAAAACTCATATAACGAGTCACAACTGGTCAGTGGGGGAAACCATGGGTTGGGAGCACTAGTTATCAACTAGCAAGAAGAAAGATTTTCAACAAGTAGTGGCACGGTGTGGCTAGCGTGCATAGTGACCAACCAACGGATGCATATGTCACTGACTATGACCGAGGAAGTCCATTATGCATGGTCAACATTGACAACTCACAACACGAGTCACAAATGGTCAACGGGAGAGACAATGGTTTGGTAACCATATTCATCCACTAGAAAGGACAACAAACTTCAACACACAGTGGCACGGTGTGGCTAATATGCACACCAAACAACCAAACTAGGCATATGTCACTGACCATGACGAGAGAATTTGAATATGGGTGGTCAACGTTGACCAACCATAACACGAGTCAAAAGCGGTCAGGGGAGGAAACAATGCCATGGGATTATCAGTTCTCAACTAACAATTACAACGACTGTCAGTCAGTAGTAGCACGGTGTGGCTACCATGCACAGTAACCGACCAAAGTAGGCATATGTTTTGCCTTTGACCAAAGAAATATGCTGTGTGTGGTCAACACTGCCAACTCATAACATGAGTCACAAATGGTCAGAGGGGGAAACAATGGTTTGGGAACACCAGGTATCAAAAAGCAAGGACAAGGAACTTAAATACGTTGTGGCACGGTGTGGATACCATGCACGATGACCAACCAAAGTAGGCATATGTCACAAACCATGACTATATAATGGCACTATGTGTGGTAAACCTTGACAACGCATAACACGAGTCACACATGGTCAGGGTGGAAGATAATGATTTGTGAATACTAGTTATTGACTAGCAAGTACAAATACCTTCAACATGTAGTGGCACAATGTGGCTACAATGCACTGTGACCAACCAAAGTATGCATATGTGACTGACCATGAACAAACAATTTCACTTCATGTGGTCAACATTTACAACTCACAAGACGAGTAACTGATAGTCAGAGAGGGTAAAAATGGTTTGGGAACACAAGCTGTCAACAAGAAAGCACAAAAACCTTCGATACGCTTTGACACGGCGTGGTAACCATGTACAGTGACAAACCAAGGTAGGCATGTGTCACAAACCATGACCAAACGGACATAGTGTGCGGTCAACATTCAAAACTCATAACACAAGTCACAACTGGTCAGTGGGGGAAACCATGGGTTGGGAACACTAGTTATCAACTAGCAAGTAGAAAGATTCTCAACAAGTAGTGGCACAGTGTGGCTAGCGCGCACAGTGACCAACCAAAGGATGCATATGTCACTGACTATGACCGAAGAAGTCCATTATGTGTGGACAACATTGACAACTCATAACACGAGTCACAAATGGTCAGAGGGAGATACAATGGTTTGGGAACCCTATGTATTGACTAGAAAGGACAAGGAACTTCAATACGTAGTGGCACAGTGTGGCTAATATGCAAACCAAACAACCAAACTAGGCATATATCACTGACCATGACGAGAGAATTTCAATTTGGGTGGTCAACGTTCACCAACCATAAGACGAGTAAAAAACGGTCAGGGGAGGAAACAGTGCTATGGGAATATCAGTTCTCAACTAGCAAGTACAACGACTTTCCGTCAGTAGTACCACGGTGTGGCTACCATGCACAATGAATGACCAAAGTAGGCATATGTACTGCCTTTGACCAAAGAAATCCGCTGTGTGTGGTCAATGTTGATAACTCATAATACGAGTCACAAATGGTCAGAGGGGGAAACAATGGTTTGGGAACACCGAGTATCAAATAGCAAGCACTAGGAGCTTCAATATGTTGTGGCACAGTGTGGATACCATGCAGGATGACGAACCAAACTAGGCATATGTCATTGACCATAACCAAATCTTGGCACTAAGTGTGGTAAACCTTGAAAACTCATAACACGAGTCACAAATGGTCAGGGTGGAATGTATTGGTCTTTGAATACTAGTTATTGACTAGCAAGTACATATACCTTCAATATGTAGTGGCACAGTGTGCCTACAATGCACTGTAACCAACCAAAGTATGCATATGTCACTGACCATGAACAAAGAATTTCACTTCATGTGGTCAACATTTACAACTCACAACACGGGTCATAGATAGTCAGAGGGGGCTAACAATGGGTTAGGAACACTAGCTGTCAACAAGAAAGCACAAAGACCTTCGATACGTAATGACATAGCATGGTACGCATGTACAGTGAAAAACCAAATTAGGCATGTGTCACAAACCATGACCAAACGGATTTCACAGTGTGTGGTCAACGTTGAAAACTCATAACATGAGTCACAAATGGACAGTGGGGGAAACCATGGTTTGGGAACACTAGTTATCAACAAGCAAGTCGGAATATTTTCAACAAGTAGTGGCATGGTGTGGCTAGCGTGCACAGTGACCAACCAAAGGATGCATATGTCACTGACTATGAACGAAGAAGTCCACTGTGTGTGGTCGACATTGACAACTCATAACACGAGTCAAAAATAGTCAGAGGGAGGGACAATGGTTTGGGAACCTTATGTATCGACTAGGAAGGACAAAGAAAATCAATACATAGTGGCACGGTATGGCTAATATGCACACCAAACAACCCAACTAGGCATATGTCACTGACCATGACCAGGGAATTTCAATATGGGTGGTCAACGTTGACCAACCACAACACAAGACAAAAACGTGCAGGGAGGAAACAATGCTATGGGAATATCAATTCTCAACGAGAAAGTACAACGACCTTCAGTCAGTAGTAGCACGACGTGGCAACCATGAACAATGACCGACCAAAGTAGGCATATGTACTGCCTTTGAGCAAAGAAACCCGCTATGTGTGGTCAACATTGACAACACATAATACGATTCACAAATGGTCAGAGGGGAAAACAATGGTTTGGGAACACCAAGTATCAAATAGCAAGCACAAGGAGCTTCAATACGTTGTGGCACGGTGTGGATACCATGCACGATGACCAACCAACGTAGGCATATGTCACTGACCATGACCAAATAACAAGAGTCACAAATGGTCAGGGTGGAATGTAATGGTTTGTGAATACTAGTTATGGACAAGCAAGTACAAATACCTTCAATATGTAGTGGCACAGTGTGGCTACTATGCACTGTGACCAACCAAAGTATGCATATGTAACTGACCATGAACAAATAATTTCACTTCATGTGGTCAACACTTACAACTCACAACACGGGTCACATATAGTCAGAGGGGGCTAACAATGGTTTGGGAACACTGGCTGTCAACAAGAAAGCACAATGACCTTCGATACGTAATAACACGGCATGGCAACCATGTACAGTAACAAACCAAAGTAGGCATGTGTCACAACCCATGACCGAACACATTTCACAGTGTGTGGTCAACGTTGAAAACTCATAACACGAGTCACAACTGGTCAGTGGGGGAAACCATGGGTTGAGAACACTAGTTGTCAACTAGCTAGTAGAAAGATTTTCAACAAGTAGTGGCATGGTGTGGCTAGCGTGCACAGTGACCAACCAAAGGATTCATCTGTCATTGACTATGCTTGAAGAAGTCCATTATGTGTGGTTAACATTGACAACTCTTAACACGAGTCACAAATGGTCAGAGGGAGATACAATGGTTTGGGAACCCTATGTATTGACTAGAAAGGACAAGGAACTTCAATACGCAGTGGCATGATGTGGCTAATATGTACACCAAACAACCAAACTAGGCATATGTCACTGACCATGACCAGATAATTTCAATATGGGTGGTCAACATTGACCAACCAGAACACGAGTCAAAAATGGTCAGAGGAGGAAACAATGCTATGGGGATATCAGTTATCAACTAGCAAGTACAACGACCTTCAGTCAGTAGTAGCATGGTGTGGCTACCATGCACAATGATCGACCAAAGTAGGCATATGTACTGCCTTTGACCAAATAAATCCGCTGTGTGGTCAACGTTGACAACTCATAATACGAGTCACAAATGGTGAGAGGGGGAAACAATGGTTTGGGAACACCGAGTTTCAAAGAGCAAGCACAAGGAGCTTCAATACGTTGTGGCACAGTGTGGATACCATGCACGATGAACAACCAAAGTAGGCATATGTCACAGACCATGCACAAATAATGGCACAAAGTGTGGTAAACCTTGACAACTCATAACACGAGTCACAAATGGTCAGGGTTGAATGCAACGGTCTTAGAATACTAGGTATCGACTAGAAAGTACAAATACCTTCAACATGCAGTGGCACACTGTGGCTACAATGCAGTGTGACCAACCAAAGTATGTATATGTGACTGACCATGAACAAAGAATTTCACTTCATGTGGTCAACATTTACAACTCACAACACAGGTTACAGATAGTCAGAGGGGGCAAACAATTATTTGGGAACACTGGCTGTCAAAAAGAAAGCTCAAAGACCTACGATACGCAATGACACGACGTGGTAATCATGTACAGTAACAAACTAAAGTAGGCATGTGTCACAAACCATGACCAAACGGATTTCACAGTGTGTGGTCAACATTGAAAACTCATAATACGAGTCAAAACTGGTCAGTGTGGGAAACCATGGATTGGGAACACTAGTTATCAACTAGCAAGTAGAAAGATTTTCAACACGTAGTAGCACGATGTGGCTAGCGTCTATAGTGACCAACCAATGGATGCATATGTCTCTGGCTATGACCGAAGAAGTCCATTATGTGTGGTCAACATTGACAACTCATAACACGAGTCACAAATGGTCAGAGTGAGATACAATGGTTTGGGAACGCTATGTATTGACTAGAATGGACAAGAAACTTCAATACGTGGTGGCACGGTGTGGCTAATATGCACACCAAACAACAAAACTATGCATATGTCACTGACCATGACCAGAGAAATTCAAGATGGGTGGTCAACGTTGACCAACCATAACACGAGTGAAAAACGGTCAAGGGAGGAAACAATGCTATGGGAATATCAGTTCTCAACTGGCAAGTACAGCGACCTTTAGTCAGTAGTAGCACGGTGTGGCTACTATGCATAATGAACGACCAAAGTAGGCATATGTACTGCCTTTGACCAAAGAAATCCGCTACGTGTGGTCAACGTTGACAACTCATAATACGAGTTACAAATGGTCAGAGAGGGAAACAATGGTTTGGGAACACCGAGAATCAAATAGCAAGCACAAGGATCTTCAATAAGTGGTGGCACAGTGTGGATACCATGCACGATGACCAACCAACCAAAGTAGGCATATGTCACTGACCATGATAAACTAATGGCACTATGTGTGGTAAACATTGAGAACTCATATCACGAGTCACAAATGGTCAGGGTGGAAGATAATGGTTTGTGAATACTAGTTATTGACTAGCAAGTACATATACCTTCAATATGTAGTAGCACAGTGTGGCTACAATGCACAGTGACCAACCAAAGTATGCATATGTGACTGACCATGAACAAAGACTTTCACTTCATGTGGTCAAGAGTTACAACTCACAACACGGGTAACAGATAATCAGAGGTGGCTAACAATGGTTTGGGAACACTGGCTGTCAACAAGAAAGCACAAAGACCTTTGACACGTAATGACACGGCGTGGTAACCATGTACAGTAACAAACCAAAGTAAGCATGTGTCAAAAACCATGACCAAACGGAGTTCACAGTGTGTGGTCAACGTTGAAGACTCATAACACGAGTCACAACTGGTCAGTGGGGGAACCATGGGTTGGGAACACTAGTTATCAACTAGCAAGTAGAGATATTTTCAACAAGAAGTGGCACGGTGTGGCTAGCGTGCACAGTGACCAACCAAAGGATGCATATGTCACCGCCTATGACCAAAGAAGTCCATTATGTGTGGTCAACATTGACAACTCATAACACGAATCATGGTCAAAGGGAGATACAATGGTTTGGGAACCCTATGAATCGACTTGAAAGGACAAGGAACTTCAATACGTAGTGGCACGGTGTGGCTAATATGCACACCAAACAACCAAACTAGGCATATGTCACTGACCATGACCAGATAATTTCAATATGGGTGGTCAACGTTGACCAACCATATCACGAGTCAAAAACGGTCAGGGGAGGAAACAAAGCTATGGGAATATGAGTTCTCAACTAGCAAGTACAACGACCTTAAGTTAGGAGTAGGACGGTGTGGCTACGATGCACAACGAATGACCAAAGTAGGCATATGTACTGCCTTTGACCAAAGAAATCTGCTGTGTGTGGTCAACATTGACAACTCATAAAACGAGTCACAAATGGTCAGAGGGGGGAAACAATGGTTTGCGAACACCAAGTATAAAAAAGAAAGCACAAGGAGCTTCAATACGTTGTGGCACGGTGTGGATACCATGCACGATGACCAACCAAAGTAGGCATATGTCACTGACCATGACCTGATAATGGCACTAAGTGTGGTAAACCTTGACAACTCATAACACGAGTCACAAATGGTCAGGGTCGAATATAATGGTTTGTGAATACCTGTTATCGACTAGCAAGTACAAATACCTTCAATATGTAGTGGCACAGTGTGGCTACAATGCACATTGACCAACCAAAGTATGCATATGTCGCAGACCATGAACAAATAATTTCACTTCATGTGGTCAATATTTACAACTCACAAGACGGGTCACAGATAGTCAGAGGGGGCTAACAATGGTTTGGGAATACTAGCTCTCAACAAGAAAGCACAAAGACCTTCAATACGTAATGCCACGGCGTGGTAACCATGTACAGTAACAAACCAAAGTGGGCAAATGTCACAAACCATGACCAAACGGATTTCACAGTGTGTGGTCAACGTTGAAAAATCATAACACGAGTCACAACAGGTCAGTGGGGGAGGCCATGGGTTGGGAACACTAGTTATCAACTAGCAAGTAGAGAGATTTTCTACAAGTAGTGGCACGGTGTGGCTAGCGTGCACAGTGACCAACCAAAGGATGCATATGTCACTGACTATGACCAAAGAAATCCACTATGTGTGGTCAACATTGACAACTCATAACACGAGTCACAAATGGTCAGAGGGAGAGACCATGGGTTGGGAACCCTATGTATCAACTAGAAAGGACAAAGAACTTCAATAGGTGGTGGCACGATGTGGCTTCTATGCAAACCAAACAACCAAACTAGGCATGTGTCACTGACCATGACCAGACAATTTCAACATGGGTGGTCAACGTTGACCAACCATAACACGATTCACAAACGGTCAGGGGAGGAAACATTGCTATGGGAATACCAGTTCTCAACTAGCAAGTAAAACGACCTTAAGTCAGTATTAGCACGGTGTGGCTACCATGCACAATGACCGACCAAAGTAGGCATATGTACTGCCTTTGACCAAGAAATGCGCTCTGTGTGGTCAACGTTCACAACTCATAATACAAGTCACAAATGGTCAGAGGGGGAAACAATGGTTTGGAAACACCGAATATCAAATAGCAAGCACAAGGAGCTTCAGTACGTTGTGGCACAGTGTGGATACCATGCACGATGACCAACCAGAGTAGGCATATGTCACTGACCATGACCAAATAATGGCACTAAGTGTGGTAAACCTTGAAAACTCATAACACGAGTCACAAATGGTCAGGGTGGAAGATAATGGGTTGTTAATACTAGTTATCGGCTACCAAGTACAAATACCTTCAATACGTAGTGGCACGGTGTGGCTACTACGCACACCAAACAACCAATCTATGCATACGTCAGTGACATATGCCTAGAACAATAGCTAGGCATACTTGCTAGAAGATACATAGTGTTTTGAGACCATGTTTTTTCAATAGTATGAATGATAACAAAGTTAGTTTAATAATAAAAAGATTGACATAGACAGAATGTCAAATTTTGCAACTTTGAGCTTGAATAAGCTCTCAACCATTGCTCTGATTGACCAGCTATAATAAGGGAAGTTGACTACACACAGTGAAACTCTTTTTGTGATATTCAATGACACAAGCATACTTTGGTTGGTCATTGAGCCTGGTAGCCAGACCGTGCCACCACTTATTGAAGGTCTTTGTACTTGCTAGTGGATACCAAGTATTCCAAAACCAATGTTTCTCCCTATGCCCATTTTTTACTTGTATTATGAGTTGTGAACGTTGACCACACACACTAAACTTCTTTGGTCATGAGCAGTGATGTATGCCTATTTGGGAAGGTCGTTGTGCACGGTAGCTACACCGTGCCGATACATATGAAAAGAACTCGTACTTGCTAGAAGATACATAGTGTTTTGAGACCATGTTTTCCCCCTCTGACCATTTAACACTCATGTTATGGGTTGCGAACGTTGACCACCCTTATTGAATTTCTTTAGTCATGGTTAGTGACATATGCCTAGTTTGGTTTGTTACTGTACGTGGTTACACGCCGTGTCACTACGTATTGAGGGTCTTTGTGCGTTCTTGTTGATAGCTAGTGTTCCCAAACCATTGTTACCCCCTCTGACTACCAGTGACTCGTGTTGTGAGTTGTCAATGCTGACCACATGAAGTGAAATTCCTTGTTCATGGTCAGTAACATATGCATGCTTTGGTTGTTCATTGTGCATTGCAGCCACACTGTGCCACTACATATTGAATGTGTTTGTACTTGCTAGTCAATAACTAGTATTCACAAACCATTATGTTCCACCCTGACAATTTGTGACTCGTGTTATGAGTTGTCAGGGTTTACCACACTTAGTGCCATTATTTGGTCATGGTCAGTGACATATGCC
Source organism: Penium margaritaceum (assembly GCA_023375785.1). Taxonomy (NCBI): domain Eukaryota; kingdom Viridiplantae; phylum Streptophyta; class Zygnematophyceae; order Desmidiales; family Peniaceae; genus Penium; species Penium margaritaceum. The sequence continues at coordinate 42,885 of SZWC01001013.1, forward strand.
TTCTTTGGTTGGTCATCGTGCATGGTATCCACACCGTGCCACAACATATTGAAGCTCCTTGTGCTTGCATTTTCATACTTGGTGTTCCCAAACCATTGTTTACCCCTCTGACCATTTATGATTCGTGTTATGAGTTGTCAATGTTCACCACACACAACAGATTTCTTTGGTCAAAGGCAGTACGTATGCCTACTTTGGTCGTTCATTGTGCATGGTAGCCACACCGTGCTTCTACTGACTGAAGGTCGTTGTACTTGCTAGTTGATAACTGATATTTCCATAGCATTGTTTCCTCCCCTCACCGTTTTTGACTCGTGTTATGGTTGGTCAATGTTGACCACCCATATTGAAATTCTCTCGTCATGGTCAGTGACATATGCCTACTTTGGTTGTTTGGTGTGCATATTAGCCACACCGTGCCACCACGTATTGAAGTTCCTTGTCCTGTCTAGTCGATACATAGGGTTCCCAAACCATTGTATCTCCCTCTGACCATTTGTGACTCGTGTTATGAGTTGTCAGTGTTGACCACACATAATGGACTTCTTCGGTCATAGTCAGTGACATATGCATCCTTTGGTTGGTCACTGTACATGCTAGCCACACCATGCCACTGCTTCTTGAAAATATTTCAACTTGCTAATTGATAACTAGTGTTCCCAACCCATGGCTTCCCCCACTGACCATTTGTGCCTCGTATTCTGAGTTTTGAACGTTGACCACACACTGTGAAATCCGTTTGGTCATGGTTTGTGACACATGCCTACTTTGTTTTGTCACTGTACATGGTTACCACGCTGTGTCATTACGTATCGAAGGTCTTTGTGCTTTCTTGTTGATAGCTATTGTTCCCAAACCATTGTTACCCCCATCTGACTATATGTGACCCGTCTTGTGAGTTGTAAATGTTGACCACAAGAGGTGAAATTCCTTGTTCATGGTTAGTGACATATGCATTCTTTGGTTGGTCATTGTGCATTGTAGCCACACCGTGCCACTACATCTTGTAGGTATTTGTATTTGGTAGCCGATAACTAGTATTCACAAACCATTATCTTCCACCCTGACCATTTGTGACTCGTGTTATGAGTTGTCAAGGTTTACCACACTTAGTGCCATTATTTGGTCATGTTTAGTGACATATGCCTACTTTGGTTGGTCATCGTACATGGTATCCACACTCTGCCACAACATACTGAAGCTCCTTGTGCTTGCTATTTGATATTCGGTGTTTCCAAACCATTGTTTCCCCCTCTGACCATTTGTGACTCGTATTATGAGTTGTCAATGTGACCACACAGAGCGGATTTCTTTGGTCAAAGGCAGTACATATGCCTACTTTGGTCGGTCATTGTGCATGGTAGCCACACCGTGCTACTACTGACTGAAGGTTCTTTTACTTGCTAGTTGACAACTGGTATTCCCAACGCAATGTTTCCTCCCCTGACCGTTTGTGAATCGTGTTATGGTTGGTCAACGTTGACCACCCATATTGCAATTGTCTGGTCATGGTCAGTGACATATGCCTAGTTTGGTTGTTTGGTGTGCATATTAGCCACACCGTGCCACTACGTATTGAAGTTCCTTGTCCTTTCAAGTAGATACATAGGGTTCCCAAACCATTGTATCTCAATCTGACCATTTGTGACTCGTGTTATGAGTTGTCAATGTTGACCACACATAATGGACTTCTTCGGTTAAAGCCAGTGACATATGCATCCATTGGTTGGTCACTCTGCACGCTAGCCACTCCTTGCTACTACGTGATGAAAATATTTCTAATTGATAGTTGATAACTAGTGTTCCCAATCCATTGTTTACCACACTGACCAATTGTGACTCGTGTTATGAGTTTTCAATGTTGACCACACAATGTAAAAATCCGTTTGGTCATGGTTTGTGACACATGCCTAGTTTAGTTTGTTAGTGTACATGGTTTCCACGCCCTGTCATTACGTATTGTAGGTCTTTGAGCTTTCTTGTTGACAGCCAGTGTTCCCAAACAATTGTTTGCCCCCTCTGATTATCTGTAACCCGTGTTGTGAGTTGTAATTGTTGACCACATGAAGTGAAATTCTTTGTTCATGGTCAGTCATATATGCATACTTTGGTTGGTCACTGTGCATTGTAGCCACACTGTGCCACTACATATTGAAGGTATTTGTACTTGCTAGTCAATAACTAGTATTCACAAACCATTATCTTCCACCCGGACCATTTGTGACTCGTGATATGAGTTCTCAATGTTTACCACACTTAGTGCCATTATTTGGTCATGGTCAGTGAGATGTGCCTACTTTGGTTAGTTGGTCATCGTGCATGGTATCCACACTGTGCCACAACGTATTGAAGCTCCTTGTGCTTGCTATTTGATACTCGGTGTTCCCAAACCCTTGTTTCCCACTCTGACCATTTGTAACTCGCATTATGAGTTGTCAACGTTGACCACACGCAGCGGATTTCTTTGGTCAAAGGCAGTACATATGCCTACTTTGGTCGTTCATTGTGCATGGTAGCCACTCCGTGCTACTACTGACTGAAGGTCGCTGTACTTGCTAGTTGAGAACTGATATTCCCATAGCATTGGTTCCTCCCCTGACCGTTTTTGACTCGTGTTATGGTTGGTCAACGTTGACCACCCATATCGAATTTCTCTTGTCATGGTCAGTGACATATGCCTAGTTTCGTTGTTTGGTGTGCATATTAGCCACACCGTGCCACCACGTATTGAAGTTCCTTATCCTTTCTAGTCAATATATAGCGTTCCCAAACCATTGTATCTCACTCTGACCATTTGTGACTCGTGTTGTGAGTTGTCAATGTTGACCACACATAATGGACTTCTTCGGTTATAGCCAGTGAAATATGCATCCATTGGTTGGTCACTGTGCACGCTAGCCACTCCTTGCTACTACGTGATGAAAATATTTCTACTTGCTAGTTGATAACTAGTGTTCCCAATCCATGGTTTACCACACTGACCAGTTGTGACTCGTGTTATGAGTTTTCAATGTTGACCACACAATGTGAAATCCGTTTGGTCATGGTTTGTGACACATGCCTAGTTCAGTTTGTTACTGTACATGGTTACCACGCCATGTCATTACGTATCGTAGGTCTTTGAGCTTTCTTGTTGACAGCCAGTGTTCCCAAACAATTGTTTGCCCCCTCTGACTATCTGTAACCCGTGTTGTGAGTTGTAAATGTTGACCACATGAAGTGAAATTCTTTGTTCATGGTCAATCACATATGCATACTTTGGTTGGTCACATTGCATTGTAGACGCATTGTGCAACTGCATGTTGAAGGTATTTGTACTTGCTAGTCGATAACTAGTATTCAGAGACCATTGCATTCCACCTTGACCATTTGTGACTCGATTTATGAGTTGTCAAGGTTTACCACACTTAGTGCCATTATTTGGTCATGGTCAGTGACATATGCCTACCTTGGTTGGTCATCGTGCATGGCATCCACACTATGCCACAATGTATTGAAGCTCCTTGTGCATGCTCTTTGAAACTCGATGTTCCCAAACCATTGTTTCCCCCTCTGACCATTTGTGATTCATATTATAAGTTGTCAACGTTGACCACACACAGCGGATTTCTTTGGTCAAAGGCAGTACATATGCCTACTTTGGTCGATCATTGTGCATGGTAGCCACACCGTGCTACTACCAACTGAAGGTCGTTGTACTTGCTAGTTAAGAACTGATATCCCCATAGCATTGTTTCCTCCTCTGACTGTTTTTGACTCGTGTTATGGTTGGTCAACGTTGACCACCCATATTGAAACTATCTGGTCATGGTCAGTGACATATGCCTGGTTTGGTTGTTTGGTGTGCATATTAGCCACATTGTGCCACTACGTATTGAAGTTCCTTGTCCTTTCTAGTCGATACATAGGGTTCCCAAACCATTGTATCTCCCTCTGACCATTTGTGACTCGTGTTATGAGTTGTCAATGTTAACCACACATAATGGACCTCTTCGGTCAAAGTCAGCGACAGATGCATCCTTTGGTTGGTAACTGTGCACGCTAGCCACACTGTGCCACTACTTGTTGAAAATCCTTCTATTTGCTAGTTGAAAACTAGTGTTCTCAATCCATGGTTTCCCCCACTGACCGGTTGTGACTCGTGTTATGAGTTTTCAACATTGACCACACACTGTGAAATGTGTTCGGTCATGGGTTGTGACACATGCCTACTTTTGTTTGTTCCTGTACATGGTTGTCGCGCCGTGTCATTACGTATCGAAGGTCATTGTGCTTTCCTGTTGACAGCCAGTGATCCCAACCCATTGTTAGCCCCCTCTGACTATATGTGACCCGTGTTGTGAGTTCTAAATGTTGACCACATGAAGTGAAATTATTTGTTCATGGTCAGTCACATATGCATACTTTGTTTGGTCACAGTGCATTGTAGCCACACTGTGCCACTACATATTGAAAGTATTTTTACTTGCTACTCGATAACTAGTATTCACAAACTATTACATCCCACCCTGACCATTTGTGACTCTTGTTATGAGTTGTTAAGGTTTACCACACGTTGTGCCGTTGTTTGGTCATGGTCAGTGACATATGCCTACGTTGGTTGGTCATCTTGCATGGTATCCACACCGTGCCACAACGTATTGAAGCTCCTTGTGCTTGCTGTTTGATACTTGGTGTTCCCAAACCATTGTTTTCCCCTCTGGCCATTTGTGACTCGTATTATGAGTTGTCAATGTTGACCACACATAGCAGGTTTCTTTGCTCAAAGGCAGTACATATGCCTACTTTGGTCGGTCATTGTTCATGGTTGCCACGCCGTGCTACTACTGACTGAAGGTCGTTGTACTTTCTCGTTGAGAATTGATATTCCCATAGCATTGTTTCCTTCCCTGACCGTTTTTGTCTCGTGTTGTGGTTGGTCAACGTTGACCACCCATATTAGAATTCCCTGGTCATGGTCAGTGACATATGCCTAGTTGGATTGTTTGGTGTGCATATTAGCCACACCGTGCTCACGTATTGATGTTCTTTGTCCTTCCTAGTCAATACATAAGGTTCCCAAACCATTGTCCCTCCCTCTGACCATTTTTGACTCGTGTTATGAGTTGTCAATGTCGACCACACACAGTGGACTTCACCGTTCATAGTCAGTGACATATGCATCCTTTGGTTGGTCACTGTGCAGGCTAGCCACACCATGCCACTACTTGTTGAAAACATTCCGACTTGCTGGTTGATAACTAGTGTTCCCAACCCATGGTTTCCCCCACTGACCATTTGTGACTCGTGTTATGAGTTTTCAACGTTGACCACCCACTGTGAAATCCGTTTGGTCATGGTTTGTGACACATGCCTACTTTGGTTTGTCACTGTATATGGTTAGCATGCTATGTCATTACGTATCGAAGGTCTTTGTGCTTTCTTGTTGACAGCTAGTGTTCCCCAACCATTGTTAGCCCCCTCTGACTATCTATGACCCGTGTTGTGAGTTGTAAATGTTGACCACATGAAGTGAAATTATTTGCTCATGGTTAGTGACATATGCATACTTTGGTTGGTTACAGTGCATTGTAAGCACACTGTGCCACTACATATTGAAGGTATATGTAATTGCTAGTCAATAACTAGTATCCACAGACCATTACATTCCACCCTGACCATTTGTGACTCGTGTTATGAGTTGTCAAGGTTTACCACACTTAATGCCAATATTTGGATATGGTCAGTGACATATGCCTACTTTGATTCGTCATCCTGCATGGTATCCACACTGTGCCACAACATATTGAAGCTCCTAGTGCTTGCTATTTGATACTCGGTGTTCCCAAAACCATTGTTTCCCCCTCTCACCATTTGTGAATCGTATAATGAGTTATCAACGTTGACCACACAGAGCGGATTTCTTTGGTCAAAGGCAGTACATATGCCTACTTTGGTCGGTCATTGTACATGGTAGCCACACTTTGGTACCACTGACGGGATGTCGTTGTACTTGCTAGTTGAGAACTGATATTCCCATAGCACTGTTTCCTCCCCTGACTGTTTTTTACCCGTCTTATGTTTGGTCAACGTTCACCACCCACATTGAAATTCTATCGTCATGGTCAGTGACATATGCCTAGTTTGGTTGTTTGGTGTGAATATTAGCCACACCGTGCCCCTACGTATTGAAGTTTCTTGTCCTTTCTAGTCAATACATAGTGTTCCCAAACCATTGTATCTCCCTCTGACCATTTGTGACTTGTGTTATGAGTTTTCAATGTTGTCCACACATAATGGATTTCTTCGTTCATAGTCAGTGACATATGCATCCTTTGGTTGGTCACTGTGCACGCTAGCCACACTGTGCCACTACTTGTTGAGAATCTTTCTACTTGCTAGTAGATAACTAGTGTTCCCAACCCATGGTTTCCCCCACTGACCAGTTGTGACTTGTGTTATGAGTTTTGAATGTTGACCACACACTATGTCCGTTTGGTCATGGTTTGTGACACATGCCTACCTTGGTTTGTCACTGTACATGGATACCACGCCGTGTCATAGCCTACGGAAGGTCTTTGTGCTTTCTTGTTGACAGCAAGTGTTCCCAAACCATTTTTACCCCCTCTAACTATCCGTTACTCTTGTTTTGAGTTGTAAATGTTGACCACATGAAGTGAAATTCTTTGTTCATGGTCAGTCACATATGCATACTTTGGTTGGTCACAGTGCATTGTAGGCACACTGTGCAACTACATGTTGAAGGTATTTGTACTTGCTAGTCAATAACTAGTGTTCACAAATCATTATCTTCCACCCTGATCATGTGTGACTCGTGTTATGTGTTGTCAACGTTTACAACACTTAGTGCCATTATTCAGTCATTGTCAGTGACATATGCCTAATTTGGTTGGTCATCGTGCATGGTATCCACACTATGCGACAACAAAGTGAAGCTCCTTGTGCTTGCTATTTGATACTCGGTGTGCCCAAACCATTGTTTCCCCCTCTGACCATTCGTGACTTGTATTTTGAGTTGTCAACGTTGACCACACACAGCGGATTTGCTTGGTCAAAGGCAGTACATATGCCTTCTTTGGTTGGTCATTGTGCATGGTAGAGACACCGTGCTACTACTGACTGAAGATCGTTGTACTTGCTAGTTGAGAACTGATATTCCCATAGCATTGTTTTCTCCCCTGACGGTTTGTGACTCGTGTTATGGTTGGTCAACGTTGACCACCCATATTGAAATCATCTGGTCATGGTCAGTGATGTATGCCTAGTTTGGTTGTTTGGTGTGCATAGTAGCCACACCGTGCCACTACGTATTGAAGTTTTTTTTCCTTTCTAGTTGATACATAGGGTTCCCAAACCATTGTCTCTCCCTCTGACCATTTGTGACTCGTGTTATGAGTTGTCAATGTTGACCACACATAGTGGACTTCTTCGGTCGTAATCAGTGACATATACATCGTTTGGTTGGCCACTGTGCACGCTAGCCACACCGTGCCACTACTTGTTGAAAATCTTTCTAATTTCTTGTTGATAACTAGTGGTCCCCACCCATGGTCTCCCCCCTGACCCTTTGTGACTCGCGTTATGAGTTTTGAATGTGGACCACACATTGTGAAATCCATTTGGTCATGGTTTGTGACACATGCCTACTTTGGTTTGTCACTGTACATGGTTACGACGCCGTGTCATTATGAATCGAAGGTCTTTGTGCTTTCTTGTTGACAGCTAGTGTTCCCAAACCATTGTTATCCCCCTCCGACAATCCGTGACCCGTGCTGTGAGTTGTAAATGTTGACTACATGAAGTGAATTTCTTTGTTCATGGTCAGTGACATATGCTTACTTTGGTTGGTCACTGTGCATTGTAACTACACTGTGCCACTACATATTGAAGTTATTTGTACTTGCTAGTCGATAACTAGTATTCACAAACCATTATCTTCCACCCTGACCATCTGTGAATCGTGTTATGAGTTGTCAAGGTTTACCACACTTAGTGCCATTATTTGGTCATGGTCAGTTACATATGCCTACTTTGGTTGGTCATCCTGCATGGTATCCACACCGTGCCACAACGTATTGAAGCTCCTTGTCCCTGCTTTTTGATACCTGGTGTTCCCAAACCATTGTTTCCCCCTCTGACCATTTGTGACTCGTATTATGAGTTGTCAATGCTGACCACACACAACAGATTTCTTTGGTCAAAGGCAGTACATATGCCTACTTTGGTCGGTCATTGTGCATGGTAACCACATGGTGCTACTACTGACTGACGGTCGTTGTACTTGCTAGTTGAGAACTGATATTCCTATGGCACTGTATCCTCCCTTGACCGTTTTTGACTCGTGTTATGGTTGGTCAACGTTGACCACCCATATTGAATTTCTCTCATCATGGTCAGTGACACATGCCTAGTTTGGTTGTTTGGTGTGCATATTAGCAACACCGTGCCACTATGTATTGAAGTTTGTTGTCCTTTCTAGTGGATACATATGGTTGCCAAACCATTATCTCTCCCTCTGACCATTTGTGACTCATGTTGTGAGTTGTCAATGTTGACCACACATAGTGGACTTCGTCGGTCATAGTCAGTGACATATGCATCCATTGGTTGGTCACTGTGCACGCTAGCCACATCGTGCCACTACTTGTTGAATATCTTTCTACTTGCTAGTTGATAACTAGTGCTCCCAACCCATGGTTTCCCCCACTTACCAGTTGTGACTCGTTATACGAGTTTTCAATGTTTACCACACACTATGAAATCCGTTTGGTCATGGTTTGTGACACATGCCTACTTTGGTTTGTTACTATACACGGTTACCACGCAGTGTCATTACGTATCAAAGGTCTTTGTGCTTTCTTGTTGACAGCTAGTGTTCCCAATCCATTGTTAGCCCCCCCTCTGACGATCTGTGACCCGTGTTGTGAGTTGTAAATGTTGACCACATGAAGTGAAATTCTTTGTTGATGGTCAGGGAAATATGCATACTTTGGTTGGTCACACTGCATTTTAGCCACACTGTGCCACTACATATTGACGGTATTTGTACTTGCTAGTCAATAACTAGTATTCACAAATCATTATCTTCCACTCTGGCCATCTGTGACTCGTGTTATGACTTGTCAAGGTTTACCACACTTAGTGCCATTTTTTGGTCATGGTCAGCGACATATGCATACTTTGGTTGGACATCGTGCATGGTATCCACACTGTGTCAAAACGCATTGAAGCTCCTTGTGCTTGCTATTTTATACTTGGTGTTCCCAAACCATTGTTTCCCCCTCTGACCATTTGTGACTCATATTATGAGTAGTCAACGTTGAGCACACAGAGCGGATTTCTTTGATCAAAGGCAGCAACTATGCCTACTTTGGTCGGTCATTGTGCATGGCAGCCACACCGTGCTACTAATGACTGAAGGTCATTGTACTTGCTAGTTGATAACTGATATTCCCATAGCATTGTTTCATCCCCTGACCGTTTGTGACTCTTGTTATGGTTTGTCAAAGTTGACCACCCATATTGAAATTATTTGATCATTGTTAGTGACATATGCCTAGTTTGGTTGTTTGGTGTGCATAGTAGCAACACCGTTCCACTGCGTATTGAAGTTTTTTGTCCTTTCTAGTTCATACGGAGGGTTGCCAAACCATTGTCTCTCCCTCTCACCATTTGTGACTCGTGTTATGAGTTGTCAATGTTGACGACACATAGTTGACTTCTTCAGTCATAGTCAGTGACATATGCATCCTTTGGTTGGTCACTGTGCACGCTAGCCACACAGTGCCACTACTTGTTGAAAATATTTCTACTTGCTAGTGGATAGCTAGTGTTGGCAACCCATGGTCTCCCCCACTGACCATTTGTGAATCTTGGTATGAGTTTTCAACGCTGAGCACACACTGTAAAATCCGTTTGGTCATGGTTTTTGACACATGCCTATATTTGTTTGTCACAATACATTGTTACCACGCCATGTCATTACGTATTGAAGGTCTTTGTGCTTTCTTGTTGACAGTTAGTGTTCCCATACCATTGTTACCCTCTCTGACTATCAGTGACTTGTCTTGTGAGTTGTAAATGTTGACCACATGAAGTGAAATTATTTGTTCATGGTCAGTGACATATGCATACTTTGGTTGGTCATTGTGCATTGTAGCCACACTGTGCCACTACTTATTGAAGGTATTTGTACTTGGTAGTCAATAACTAGAACTCACAAATCATTATTTTCCACCCTGACCATTTGTGACTCGTGTTATGGATTGTCAAGGTTTACCACATTTAGTGCCATTATTTGGTCATGGTCAGTGACATATGCCTACTTTGGTTGGTCATCGTGAATGGTATCCACACTGTGCCACAACATATTGAAGCTCCTTGTGCTTGCTTTTTGATACTTTGTGTTCCCAAACCATTGTTTCCCCCCTCTGACGATTTGTGACTCGTATTATGAGTTGTCAATGTTGATCACACACAACAGACTTGTTTGGTGAAAGGCAGTACATGTGCCTACTTTGGTCGGTCATTGTGCATGGTTGCCACGCCGTGCTACTAATGACTGAAGGTCGTTGTACTTTTTCGTTGAGAACTGATATTCCCATAGCTTTGTTTCCTCCCCTGACTGTTTATGTCTCGTGTTATGGTTGGTCGACGTTGACCACCCATATTGAAATTCCCTGGTCATGGTTAGTGACATATGCCTAGTTTGGTTTTTTGGTGTGCATAGTAGCCACACCGTGCCACTATGTATTCATGTTCTTTTTCCTCTCCAGTCGGTACATAGGGTTCCCACACCATTGTCTCTCCCTCTGACCATTTGTGACTCGTGTTATGAGTTGTCAATGTTGACCACACATAGTGGACTTCTTCGGTCATAGTCAGTGACATATGCATCCTTTGGTTGGTCACTGTGCACGCTAGCCACACCGTGCCACTACTTGTTGAAAATCTTTCTAATTGCTAGTTGATAACTAGTGTTCCCAACCCATGGTCTCCCCCACTGACCATTTGTGACTCGTGTCATGAGTTTTCAACGTTGACCACACACTGTGAAATCTGTTTGGTCATGGTTTGTGCCACATGCCTACTTTGGTTTGTCACTGTACATGGTTACCACGCCGCGTCATTACGTATCGAAGGTATTTGTGCTTTCTTGTTGACAGCTAGTGTTCCCAAACCATTGTTACCCCCTCTGACTATCAGTGACTCGTGTTGTGAGTTGTAAATGTTGACCACATGAAGTGAAATTCTTTGTTCATGGTCAGTGACATATGCCTACTTTGGTTGGTCATTGTGCATGGTACCCACACCGTGCTACTACTGACTGAAGGTCGTTGTACTTGCTAGTTGAGAACTGATATTCCCATAGCATTGTTTCCTCCCTTGACCGTTTGTGACTCGTGTTATGGATGGTCAACGTTGACCACCCAGATTGAAATTCTTTAGTCAAGGTCAGTGATATATGCCTACTTTGGTTCTTTGGTGTGCATAGTAGCCACACCGTGCCACTACTTGTTAAAAATATTTCTACTTGCTGGTTGATAACTAGTGTTCCCAACCCATGGTCTCCCCCACTGACCATTTGTGACTCGTATTATGAGTTGTCAACGTTGACCACACATAGCGGATTTCTTTGGTCAAAGGCAGTACATATGCCTACTTTGGTCGGTCATTGTGCATGGTAACCACACCGTGCTACTACTGACTGAAGGTCGTTGTACTTGCTAGTTGAGAACTGATATTCCCATAGCATTGTTTCCTCCCTTGACCGTTTGTGACTCGTGTTATGGATGGTCAACGTTGACCACCCAGATTGAAATTCTTTAGTCAAGGTCAGTGATATATGCCTACTTTGGTTCTTTGGTGTGCATAGTAGCCACACCGTGCCACTACTTGTTAAAAATATTTCTACTTGCTGGTTGATAACTAGTGTTCCCAACCCATGGTCTCCCCCACTGACCATTTGTGACTCGTATTATGAGTTGTCAACGTTGACCACACATAGCGGATTTCTTTGGTCAAAGGCAGTACATATGCCTACTTTGGTCGGTCATTGTGCATGGTAACCACACCGTGCTACTACTGACTGAAGGTCGTTGTACTTGCTAGTTGAGAACTGATATTCCCATAGCATTGTTTCCTCCCTTGACCGTTTGTGACTCGTGTTATGGATGGTCAACGTTGACCACCCAGATTGAAATTCTTTAGTCAAGGTCAGTGATATATGCCTACTTTGGTTCTTTGGTGTGCATAGTAGCCACACCGTGCCACTACTTGTTAAAAATATTTCTACTTGCTGGTTGATAACTAGTGTTCCCAACCCATGGTCTCCCCCACTGACCATTTGTGACTCGTATTATGAGTTGTCAACGTTGACCACACATAGCGGATTTCTTTGGTCAAAGGCAGTACATATGCCTACTTTGGTCGGTCATTGTGCATGGTAACCACACCGTGCTACTACTGACTGAAGGTCGTTGTACTTGCTAGTTGAGAACTGATATTCCCATAGCATTGTTTCCTCCCTTGACCGTTTGTGACTCGTGTTATGGATGGTCAACGTTGACCACCCATATTGAAATTATCTGGTCATGGTCAGTGACATATGCCTACTTTGGTTGGTCATTGTGCATGGTACCCACACCGTGCTACTACTGACTGAAGGTCGTTGTACTTGCTAGTTGAGAACTGATATTCCCATAGCATTGTTTCCTCCCCTGACCGTTTGTGACTCGTGTTATGGTTGGTCAACGTTGACCACCCAGATTGAAATTATCTAGTCAAGGTCAGTGATATATGCCTACTTTGGTTGTTTGGTGTGCATAGTAGCCACACCGTGCCACTGCGTATTGAAGTTCTTTGTCCTTTCTAGTTGATACAAAGGGTTCCCAAACCATTGTCTCCCCCTCTGACCATTTGTGACTCATGTTACGAGTTGTACATGTTGACCACACATAGTGGACTTCTTCGGTCATAGTCAGTGACATATACATCCTTTGGTTGGTCACTGTGCACGCTAGCCACACCGTGCCACTACTTGTTAAAAATATTTCTACTTGCTGGTTGATAACTAGTGTTCCCAACCCATGGTCTCCCCCACTGGCCATTTGTGACACGTGTTATGAGTTTTCAACGTCGACCACACACTGTGAAATCCGTTTGGTCATGGTTTGTGCTACATGCCTACTTTGGGTTGTCACTGTACATGGTTACCACGCCGCGTCATTACGTATCGAAGGTATTTGTGCTTTCTTGTTGACAGCTAGTGTTCCCAAACCATTGTTACCCCCTCTGACTATTAGTGACTCGTGTTGTGAGATGTAAATGTTGACCAGATTAAGTGAAATTCTTTGTTCATGGTCAGTGACATATGCATACTTTGGTTGGTCACTGTGCATTGTAGCCACACTGTGCCACTACATATTGCATGTATTATTACTTGCTAGTCAATAACTAGTGTTTACAAACCATTATCTTCCACCCTGACCATTTGTGACTCGTGTTATGAGTTGTCAAGGTTAACCACAATTATTGCCATTATATGGTCATGGTCAGTGACATATGCCTACTCTGGTTGGTCATCGTGCATGGTATCCATATTGTGCCACAACGTACTGAAGCTCCTTGCGCTTGCTATTTGATACTCGGTGTTCCCAAACCATCGTTTCACTCTCTGACAATTTGTGACTCGTATTATGAGTTGTCAACGTTGACCACATACAGCGGATTTCTTTGGTCAAAGGCAGTACATATGCCTACTTTGGTCAGTCATTGTGCATGGTAGCCACACCGTGCTACTACTGACAGAAGGTCGATGTACTTGCTAGTTGAGAACTGATATTCCCATAGCATTGTTTCCTCCCTTGACCGTTTGTGACTCATGTTATGGTTGGTCAACGTTGACCACCCACATTGAAGTCATCTGGTCATGGCCAGTGACATATGCCTAGTTTGGTTGTTTGGTGTGTATAGTAGCCACACCGTGCCACTACGTATTGGAGTTCTTTGTCCTTTCTAGTTGATACACAGGGTTCCCAAACCATTGTCTCTCTCTTTGACCACTTGTGACTCGTGTTATGAGTTGTCAATGTTGACCACACATAGTGGACTTCTTCGGTCATAGTCAGTAACATATGTATCCTTTGGTTGGTCACTGTGCACGCTAGCCACACCGTGCCACTACTTGCTGAAAATATTTCTACTTGCTAGTCAACACCTAGCGTTCCCAACCCATGGTCTCCCCCACTGACCATTTGTGACTCGTGTTATGAGTTTTTAACATTGACCACACACTGTGAAATCCGATTGGTCATGGTTTGTGCCACATGCCTACTTTGGTTTGTCACTTTACTTTGTTACCACGCCGTGTCATTACGTATCAAGGGTCTTTGTGCTTTCTTGTTGACATCTAATGTTCCCAAACCATTGTTACCCCCTCTAACTATGAATGACTCGTGTTGTGAATTGTAAATGATGACCACATGGAGTCAAATTCTTTGTTCATGGTCAGTGACATGTGCATACTTTGGTTGGTCACTATGCATTGTAGCCACACTGTGCCACTACAAATTGAAGGTATTTGTACTTGGTAGTCAATAACTAGAAGTCACAAATCATTATCTTCCACCCTGATTATTTGTGACTCGTGTTATGAGTTGTCAAGGTTTACCACACTTAGTGCTATTATTTGGTCATGATCAGTGACATATGCATACTTTGGTTGGTCATCGTGCATGGTATCCACACTGTGCCACAACGTATTGAAGCTCCTTGTGCTTGCTCTTCAAAACTTGGTGTTCCCAAGCCATTTTTCCCCCTCTGACCATTTGTGACTCGTATTATGAGTTGTCAACGTTGACCACACACAGCGGAATTCTTTGGCCAAAGGCAGTACATATGCCTACTTTGGTCGGTCATTGTGCATGGTAACCACACCGTGCTACTACTGACTGAAGGTCGTTGTACTTGCTAGTTGAGAACTGATATTCCCATAGCATTGTTTCCTCCCCTGACCGTTTGTGACTCGATTTATGGTTGGTCAACGTTGAGCACCCATATTGAAATTATCTGGTCATGGTCAGTGATGTATGCCTACTTTGGTTTTGTGTGCATAGTAGCCACACCGTGCCACTGCGTATTGAAGTTCTTTGTCCTTTTTAGTTGATACAAAGGGTTCCCAAACCATTGTCTCTCCCTCTGACCATTCGTGACTCGTGTTACCAGTTGGAAATGTTGACCACACATAGTGGACTTCTTCAGTCATAGTCAGTGACATATGCATCCTTTGGTTGGTCACTGTGCACGCTAGCCACACCGTGCCACTACTTGTTGAAAATTGTTCTACTTGCTAGTTGATAACTAGTGTTCTCAACCCATGGTTTCCCCCACTGACCTGTTGTGACTCGTGTTATTAGTTTTCAACATTGACCACACACTGTGAAATCCGTTTGGTCATGGTTTCTGACACATGCCTACTTAGGTTTGTCACTGTACATGGTTACCACGCTGTGTCATCAAGTATCGAAGGTCTTTGTGCTTTCTTGTTTACAACTAGTATTCCCAAACCATTGTTACCACCTCTGACTATCTGTGACCTGTGTTGTGAGTTGTAAATGTTGACCACGTGAAGTGAAATGATTTGTTCGTGGCCAGTGACATATGCATACTTTGGTTGGTCAGTGTGCATTGTAGCCACGCTGTGCCACTATATATTGAAGGTGTTTGCACTTAGTAGATGATAACTAGTATTCACAAACCATTATCTTCCACCCTGACCATTTGTTACTCGTGTTATGAGTTGTCGAGTTTTACCACACTTAGTGCCATTATTTGGTCATGGTTAGGGAGATATGCCTACTTTGGTTGCTCATCGTGCATGGTATCCACAGTGTGCCACAACGTATTGAAGCTATTTGTGCTTGCTATTTGATACTCGGTGTTCCCAAACCATTGTTTCCCCTTCTGACCATTTGTGACTCGTATTATGAGTTGTCAACGTTAACCACACACAGTGCATTTCTTCGGTCAAAGGCAGTACATATGCCTACTTTGGTCGGTCATTGTGCATGGTAGCCACACCAGGCTACTACTGACTGATGCTCGTTGTACTTGCTAGAGGAGAACTGATATTCCCATAGCATTTTTTCCTCCCCTGACCGTTTGTGACTCGTGTTATGGTTGGTCAACGTTGACGATCCATATTGAAATTATCTGGTCATGGTCAGTGACATATGCCTAGTTTGGTAGTTTGGTGTGCATAATAGCCACACCGTGCCACCACGTATTGAGGTTCTTTGTCCTTTCTAGTTGATACATAGGGTTCCCAAACCATTGTCTCTCCCTCTGACCATTTGTCACTTGTGTTATGAGTTTTCAATGTTGACCACACATAGTGGACTTTTTCGGTCATAGTCAGTGTTATATGCATCCTTTGGTTGGTCACTGTGCACGCTAGCCACACCGTGCCACTACTTGTTGAAAATGTTTCTACTTGCTAGTTGATAACTAGTGTTCCCAACCCATGGTCTCCCCTACTGACCATTTGTGACTCGTGTGATTAGTTTTCAACGTTGACCACACACTATGAAATCCGTTCTGTCATGGTTTGTGACACATGCCTATGTTGGTTTGTCACTGTACATGGTTACCACGCCGTTTCATTACGTAGCAAAGGTCTCTGTGCTTTCTTGTTGACAGCTAGTGTTCCCAAACCATTGTTACCCCCTGTGACTAGCAGTAACTTGTGTTGTGAGTTGTAAATGTTGACCACATGAAGTGAAATTATTTGTTCATGGTCAGTGACATATGCATACTTTGGTTGGTCACTGTGCATTGTAGCCACACTGTGCCACTACATATTGAAGGTATTTGTACTTGCTAGTCAATAACTAGTATTCACAAATCATTATCTTCCACCCTGATCATTTATGACTCGTGTTATGAGTTGTCAAGAGTTAGCACACTTACTGCCATTATTTGGACATGGTCAGTGACATATGCCTACTTTGGTTGGTCATCGTGCATGGTATCCACACTGTGCCACAACGTATTGAAGCTCATTGTGCTTTCTATTTGATACTCGGTGTTCCCAAACCATTGTTTCCCCCTCTGACCATTTGTGACTCGTATTATGAGCTGTCAACGTTGACCACACACAGCAGATTTCTTTGGTCAAAGGTAGTATATATGCCTACTTTGGTCGGTCATTGTGCATGGTACCCATACCGTGCTACTACTGACTGAAGGTCGTTGTACTTGCTAGTTGAGAAATGATGTTCCCATAGCATTGTTTCCTCCCCTGACCTTTTGTGACTCGTGTTATGGTTGGTCAACATTGACCACCCATATTGAAATGATCTGGTCATGGTCAGTGATATATGCCTACTTTGAGAGTTTTGTGTGCATAGTAGCCACACTGTGCCACTACTTATTGAAGGTCTTTGTCCTTTCTAGTTGATACAAAGGGCTCCCAAACCATTGTCTCTCCCTCTGACCATTTGTGACTCGTGTTATGAGTTGTCAATGTTGACCACACATAGTGGACTTCTTCGGTCATATTCAGTGTCATATGCATCCTTTGGTTGGTCACTGTGCACGCTAGCCACACCGTGCCACTACTTGTTGAAAACCTCCCTACTTGCTAGTTGATAACTAGTGTTGCCAACCCATGGTCTCCTCCACTAACCATTTGTGACTCGTGGTGTGAGTTTTCAACTTTGACCACACACTGTGAAATCCGTTTGGTCATGGGTTGTGACACATGCCTACTTTGGTTTGTCACCGTACATTTATACCACGCCGTGTCATTGTGTATCGAATGTCTTTGTGCTTTCTTGTTGACAGCTAGTGTTCCCAAACCATTCTTACCCCCTCTGACTATCGGTGACTTGTGTTGTGAATTGTAAATGTTGACCACATGAAGTGAAATTCTTTGTTCATGATCAGTGACATGCATATTTGGTTGGTCACTGTGCATTGTAGCCACACTGTGCCACTACATATTGAAGGTATTTGTACTGGCTAGTCAATAACTGGTATTCAAAAATCATTATCTTCCACCCTGACCATTTGTTACTCGTGTTATGAGTTGTCACGGTTTACCACACTTAGTGCCATTATTTGGTCATGGTCACTGACATATACCTACGTTGGTTGGTCATCGTGCATGGTATCCACACTGTGCCACAACCTATTGAAGCTCCCTGTGCTTGTTTTTTGATAATTGGTGTTCCCAAACCACTGTTTCCCCCTCTGACCATTTGTGACTCGTATTATGAGTTGTCAATGTCGAGCACACACAGCAGATTTCTTTGGTCAAAGGCAGTACATATGCCTACTTTGGTCGTTCATTGTTCATGGTAGCCACACCGTGCTACTACTGACTGAAGGTCATTGTACTTGCTTGTTGAAAACTCATATACCCATGGCATTGTTTCCTCCCCTGACTGCTTTTGACTCGTGTTATGATTGGTCAACGTTGACCACCCATGTTGAAATTCTCTTATCATATTCAGTGACATATGCCTAGTTTTGTTGTTTGGTGTGCATATTAGCCACACCCTGCTACTACGTATTGAAGTTCCTTGTCCTTTCTAGTTGATACATAGGGTTCCCAAACCATTGTCTCTCCCTCTGACCAATTGTGACTTGTGTTATGAGTTGTCAATGTTGACCACACATAGTGGACTTCTTTGGTTATAGTCAGTGACATATGCATACTTTGGTTGGTCATAGTGCATGCTAGCCACGACGTGCCACTACTTGCTAAAAATATTTCTACTTGCTAGTTGATGGCTAGTGTTCCCAACCCATGTTCTCCCCCACTGACCATTAGTGACTCGTGTTATGAGTTTCAACGTGGACCACACACTGTGAAGTCTGTTTTGTCATAATTTGTGACATATGCCTACTTTGGTTTGTCACCGTACATGGTTACCTGTCGTGTCACTATGTATTGAAGGTCTTTGTGCGTTCTAGTTGATAGCTAGTATTTCCAAACCATTGTTACCCCCTCTGACTATTAGTGACTCGTGTTGTGAGTTGTCAACGCTCACCACATGAAGTGAAATTCGTTGGTCATGGTCAGTGACACGTGCATACTTTGGTTGGTCACTTTGCATGGTAGCCACGCTGTGCAACTACATATTGAAGGTATTTGTACTTGCTAATCGATAACTAGTCTTCAAAAACCAGTATCTTCCACCCTGGCCATTTATGACTCGTGTTATGAGTTGTCAACGTTCACCACGCTTAGTGACATTATTTGGTCACGGTCAGTGACATATGCCTACTTAAAATGGTCATCATGCATGATATCCACACCGTGCCACAACTTATTGAAGGTCCTTGTGCTTGCTAGCTGACACCTGGTGTTCCCAGACCATTGTTTCCCCCTCTGACCATTTGTGAATCGTATTATGAGTTGTCAACGTTGACCACACACAGCAGATTTCTTTGGTCAAAGGCAGTACATATGCCTACTTTGGTTTGTCACTGTACATGGTAGCCACACCGTGCTACTACTGACTGATGGTTGTTGTACTTGCTAGTTGAGAACTGATATTCCCATAGCATTTTTTCCTCCCCTGACTGTTTTTGCCTTGTGTTATGGTTGGTCAACATTGACCACCCATATTGAAATTCTCTCGTCATGGTTAGTGACATATGCCTAGTTTGGTTGTTTGGTGTGCATATTAGCTACACCGTGCCACTACGTTGTCAAGTTCATTGTCCTTTATAGTGGATACATACGGTTTCCAAACCATTGTCTCTCCCTCTGACCATTTGTGACTCGTGTTGTGAGCTGTCAATGTTGACCACATATAGTGGACTTCGTCAGTCATAGTCAGTGACATATGCATCCTTTGGTTGGTCAATGTGCACGCTGGCTGAACCGTGCCACTACTTGTTGAAACTCTTTCTACTTGCTAGTTGATAACTAGTGTTCCCAACCCATGGTTTCCGACACTGACAATTTGTGACTCCTGTTATGAGTTTTCAACGTTGACCACTCACTGTGAAATCCGTTTGGTCATGGTTTGTGACACATGCCTATTTTGGTTTGTCACTGTACATGGTTATCAAGCTGTGTCATTACGTATCGAAGGTCTTTGTGCTTTCTTGTTGACAGCTAGTGTTCCCAAACCATTGTTAGCCCCCTCTGATTATCAGTGACTCGTGTTGTGAGTTGTAAAGATTGACCAAATGAAGTGAAATTCTTTTTTCATGGTCAGTGACATATGCATACTTTGGTTGGTTATGTGCATTGTAGCCACACTGTGCCACTACATATTGAAGGTATTTGTACTTGCTAGTCAATTACTAGTATTCACAAATCATTATCTTCCACCCGGACCATTTGTGACTTGTGTTATGAGTTGTCAAGGTTTACCACGCTCAGTGCCATTATTTGGTCATGGTCAGTGACATATGACCACTTTCGTTGGCCATCGTGCATGGTATCCACACTGTGCCACAACGTATTGAAGCTCCTTGTGCTTGCTATTTGATACTCGGTGTTCCCAAAGCATTGTTTCCCCCTCTGACCATTTGTGACTCGGTTTATGTGTTGTCAACGTTGACCACACACAGCGGATTTCTTTGGTCAAAGGCAGTACATATGCCTACTTTGGTCAGCCATTATGCATGGTAGCCACAAGGTGCTACTACTCACTGAATGTCGTTGTACTTGCTAGTTGAGAACTGATATTCCCATAGTGTTTTTTCCTCCCCTGACCGTTTGTGACTCGTGTTATGGTTGGTCAACATTGTCCACCCATATTGAAATAATCTGATCATAGGCAGTGACATATGCCTAGTTTGGTTTTTTGGTTCGCATAGTAGCCACACTGTGCCACTGCGTATTGATGTTATTTGTTCTTTCTAGTTGATACATAAGGTTCTTAAACCATTGTCTCTCCCTCTGACCATTTGTGACTCGTGTTATGAGTTGTCCATTTTGATCACACATACTGGACTTCTTCGGTCATAGTCAGTGATATATGCATCCTTTGGTTGGTCACTGTGCACGCTAGCCACACCGTGCCACTACTTGTTGAAAATCTTTCTCTTTGCTAGTTGATAACCAGTGTTCCCAACCCATGCTCTCCCTCGCTAACAATTGTGACTCGTGGTATGAGTTTTCAACGTTGACCACACACTGTGAAATCCATTTGGTCATGGTTTGTGACACATGCCTACTTTGGCTTGTCACTGTACATTGTTACCACGCCGTGTCATTCCTTATCAAAGGTCTTTGTGCTTTCTCGTTGACAGCTAGTATTCCCATACGATTGTTACCTCCTCTGACTATCAGTGACTTGTGTTGTGAGCTGTAAATGTTGACCACATGAAGTGAAATTCTTTGTTCATGATCAGTGACATATGCATACTATGGTTGGTCACTGTGCATTGTAGCCACACTGTGCCACTACATACTGAAGGTCTTCGTACTTCCTAGTCAATAACTAGTATTCAAAAATCATTATGTTCCACCATGACCATTTGTGACTCATGTATTGAGCTGTCAAGGTTTACCACACTTAGTGCCATTCTTTGGTCAAGGTCAGTGACATATGCCTACTTTGGTTGGTCATCGTGCATGGTATACACACCGTGCCACAGCGTATTGAGGCTCCTTGTGCTTGCTTCTTGATACTTGGTGCTCCCAAACCATTGTTTTTCCCTCTGACCATTTGTGACTCGTTTTATGAGTTGTCAATGATGACCGCACACAGCGGATTTCTTTGGTCAAAGGCAGTATATATGCCTACTTTGGTTGGTCATTGTGCATGGTAGCCACGCAGTGCTACTACTGACTGAAGGTCGTTGTACTTGCTAGTTGAGAACTGATATTCCCATAGCATTGTTTCCCCCCCTGGCCATTTGTGACTCGTGTTTTGGTTGGTCAACGTTGACCACCCATATTGAAATTATCTGGTCATGGGCAGTGACACATGCCTAGTTTGGTTGTTTGGTGTGCATAGTAGCCACACTGTGCCACTACGTATTGACATTCTTTATCCTTTCTACTTGATACATAGGGTTCCCAAACCTTTGTCTCTCCCTCTGACCATTTGTGACTCATGTTATGAGCTGTCAATGTTGACCTTACATAGTGGAATTCTTCGGTCATAGTCAGTTACATATGCATCCTTTGGTTGGTCACTGTGCACGCTAGCCACACCGTGCCACTACTTGTTGAAAATGTTTCTACTTGCTAGTTCATAACTAGTGTTCCTAGCCCATGCTCTCCCCCACTGACCATTTGTCACTCGTGTTATGAGTTTTCAACGTTGGCCACACATTGTGAAATCCGTTTGGTCATGGTTTATGACACATGCCTACTTTGGTTTGTCACTGTACATGGTTACCACGCTGTTTTATTACGTATCGAGGATCTTTGTGCTTTCTTGTTGATAGCTAGTGTTCCCAAACCATTGTTACCCCCTCTGACTATCAGTGACTTGCGTTGTGAGTTCTAAACGTTTACCACATGAAGTGAAATTATTTGTTCATGGTTAGTGACATATGCATACTTTCGTTTGTCAATGTGCATTGTAGCCACACAGTGCCACTACACATTGAAGGTATTCTAACTTGCTAGTCAATAACTAGTATTGACAAATCATTATCTTCCACACTGACCATTTGTGAATTGTGTTATGAGTTGTCAAGGTTTACCACACTTAGTGCCATTATTTGGTCATGGTCCGTGGCATATGCCTACTTTGGTTGGTCATCGTGCATGGTATCCACACTGTGCTACAACATATTGAAGCTCCTTGTGCTTGCTATTTGAAACTCGGTGTTCCAAAACCATTGTTTCCCCCTCTGACCATTTGTGACTCGTATTATGAGTTGTCAATGTTGACCACACACAGCGGATTTCTTTGGTCAATGGCAGTACATGTGCCTATTTTGGTCGGTCATTGTGCATGGTAGCCACACCATGCTACTACTGCTTGAAGGTCGTTTTACGTGCTAGTTGAGAACTGATATTCCCATAGCATTGTTTCCTCCCCTGACCGTGAAATTCTTTGTTCATGGTCAGTGACATATGCATGCTTTGGTTGGTCACTGTGCATTGTAGCCACACTATGCCATTACATATTGAAGGTATTTATACTCGCTAGTTAATAAATTGTATTAAAAAATCATTATATTCCATCCTGGCCATTTGTGACTTGTGTTATAAGTTGTGAAGGTTTACCACACTTAGTGCCATTATTTGGTCATGGTCAGTGACATATGCCTACTTTGGTCGGTCATCATGCATGGTATCCACACCGTGCCACGACTTATTGAAGCTCCTTGTGCTTGTTTGTTGATACTTGGTGTTCCCAAACCATTGTTTCCCCCTCTGACCATTTGTGACTCGTATGATGAGTTGTCAACGTTGACCACACACAGCGGATTTCTTCGGTCAAAGGCAGTACATATGCCTACTTTGGTCGGTCATTGTGCATGGTAGCCACACCGTGCTACTACTGACTGAAGGTCTTTGTACCTGCTAGATGAGAACTGATATTCCCATAGCATTGTTTCCTCCCCTAACCGTTTGTGACTCATGTTATGGCTGGTCAACATTGACCACCCATATTGAAGTTATCTGGTCATGGTCAGTGACAGATGCCTAGTTTGGTTGTTTGGTGTGCCTAGTAGCCACACCGTGCCACTACGTATTGAAGTTCTTTGTCCTTCTTAGTTGATACCTAGGGTTCCCAAACCATTGTCTCTCCCTCTGACCATTGGTGACTCGTGTTATGAGTTGTCAATGTTGACCACACATAGTGGACTTCTTTTGTCATAGTCAGTGACATATGCATCCTTTGGTTGGTCGCTGTGCACGCAAGCCACACCATGCCACTACTCATTGAGAATTTTTCGACTTGCTAGTTGATAACTAGTGTTCCCAAACCATGGTTTCCCCCACTGACTATTTGTGACTCGTGTTATGAGTTTTCAACATTTACCAAACACTGTGAAATCCGTTTGGTTATGGTTTGTGACACATGCCTACTTTGGTTTGTCACTATACATGGTTACCACGCTGTGTCATTACGTATCAAAGGTCTTCGTGCTTTCTTGTTCACAACTAGTGTTCCCAAACCATTGTTAGCCCCCTCTGACTATCTGTGACCCGTGTTGTGAGTTGTGAATGTTGACCTCATGAAGTGAATTTTTTTGTTAATGTTCAGTGACATATGCATACTTTGGTTGGTCATTGTGCATTGTAGCCACACTGTGCCACTACATATGGAAGGCATTTCTACTTACTAGTTGATAACTTGTATTCACAAATCATTATCCTCCACCCTGACCATTTGTGACTCGTGTTATGCGTTGTCAAGGTTTACCACACTTAGTGCCATTATTTGGTCATGGTCAGTGACATATGCCTATTTTGGTTGGCCATCGTGCATGCAATCCACACTCTGCACAACATATTGAAGCTCCTTGTGCTTGCTATTTGATACTCGGTGTTCCCAAACCATTGTTTCCCCCTCTGACCATATGTGACTCCTATTATGAGTTGTCAACGTTGAACACACACAGCGGATTTCTTTGGTCAGAGGCAATACATATGCCTACTTTGGTCTGTCATTGTGCATGGTAGCCACACCGTGCTACTACTTTCTGAAGGTAGTTGTACTTGCTAGTTGAGAACTGATATTCCCATAGCATTGTTTCCTCCCCTGACTGTTTGTGACTCGTGTTATGGTTGGTCAACGTTGACCACCCATATTGAAGTTAACAGGTCATGGTTACTGACATATGCCTAGTTTGGTTGTTTGGTGTGCGTAGTAGCCACACCGTGCCACTACGTATAGAAGTTCTTTGTCCTCTCCAGTTGGTACATAGGGTTCCCAAACCATTGTCTCTCCCTCTGACCATTTGTGACTCGTGTTATGAGTTGTCAATGTTGACCACACATAGTGGACTTCTTCGGTCATAGTCAGTGACATATGCCTAGTTTGGTTGTTTGGTGTGCGTAGTAGCCACACCGTGCCACTACGTATAGAAGTTCTTTGTCCTCTCCAGTTGGTACATAGGGTTCCCAAACCATTGTCTCTCCCTCTGACCATTTGTGACTCGTGTTATGAGTTGTCAATGTTGACCACACATAGTGGACTTCTTCGGTCATAGTCAGTGACATATGCATCCTTTGGTTAGTCACTGTGCACGATAGCCACACCATGCCACTACTTGTTCAAAATGTTTCTACTTGCTAGTTGATCATTAGTGTTCCCAACCCATGGTCTCCCCCGTTCACCATTTGTGACTCGTGTTATGAGTTTTCAACGTTGACCACACACAGTGAAATCCGTTTGGGCATGGTTTGTAACATATGCCTACTTTGGTTTGTCACTGTACATGGTTACCAGGCCGTGTCATTACGTATCGAAGGTCTTTGTGCTTTCTTATTGACAGCTAGTGTTCCCAAACCATTGATAGCCCCCTCTGACTATCTGTGACCCATCTTGTGAGTTGTAAATGTTGACCACATGAAGTGAAATTCTTTTTTCATGGTCATTGACATATGCATACTTTGGTTGGTCACTGTGCATTGTAGCCACACTATGCCACTGCATATTGAAGGTATTTGTACTTGCTTGTCGATAACTAGTATTCACAAATCATTATCTTCCACCCTGACCATTTGTGACTCGTGTTATAAATTGTCAAGGTTTAGCACAGTAAGTGCCATCATTTGGTCATGGTCATTGACATATGCCTACTTTGGTTGGTCATTTTTTACCACACACAGTGGATTTATTTGGTCAAATGCAGTACATATGCCTGCTTTGGTTGGTCATTGTGCATGGTAGCCACACCGTGCTACTTTTGACTGAAGGGCATTGTACTTGCTAGTTGAGAACTGATATTCCCATAGCACTGTTTCCTTCCCTTACCGTTTGTGACTCGTGTTATGGTTGGTCAACGTTGACCACCCATGTTGAAATTCTTTGGTCATGGTCAGTGACATTTGCCTAGTTTGGTTGTTTGGTGTGCATATTAGCCACACTGTGCCACTACATATTGAAGTTCTTTGTCCTTTCTAGTTGATACATAGGGTTCCCAAACCATTGTCTCTCCCTCTGACCATTTGTGACTCGTGTTAGGAGTTGTCAATGTTGACCACACAAAGTGGACTTCTTTGGTTATAGTCAGTGACATATGCATCCTTTGGTTGGTCACTGTCCATGCTAGCCACAACGTGCCAATACTTGTTGAAAACATGTCTACTTGCTAGTTGATAGCTAGTGTTCCCAACCCATGGTTTCCCCCACTGACCAGTTGTGAATTGTGTTATGAGTTTTCAACGTTGACCACACACTGTGAAATCCGTTTGGTCTTGGTTTGTGACACATGCAAACTTTGGTTTGTTACTGTACATGGTTACCACGCTCTGTCATTACATATTGAAGGTCATAGTGCTTTCTTCTTGACAGCCAGTGTTCCCAGTCCATTGTTAGCCACCTCTCACTATCTGTGACCCGCGTTGTGAGTTGTAAATGTTGACCACATGAAGTGAAATTTGTTGTTCATGGTCAGTCACATATGCATACTTTGGTTGGTCACAGTGCATTGTAGCCACACTGTGCTACTACATATTGAAGGTATTTGTACTTGCTAGTCGATAACTAGTATTCACAAACCATTACCTTCCATTTTGACCATTTGTGACTCGTGTTATGAGTTGTCAAGGTTTACCACACTTAGTGCCATTATTTGGTCATGGTCACTGACATATGCCTACTTTGGTTGGTCATCGTGCATGGTTTCCACACTGTGCAAGAATGAATTGAAGCTCCTTGTGCTTGCTATTTGATACTTGGTGTTCCCAAACCATTGATTTCTTCTCTGACCTTTTATGACTCGTATTATGAGTTGTCAATGATGACCTCAAATAGCGGGTTTCTTTGCTCAAAGGGAGTACACATGCCTAATTTTGTCGGTCATTCAGCATGGTTGCCACGCCTTGCTACTACTGAGTGTAGGTCATTGTACTTTCTTGTTGAGAGCTGATATTCCCATAGCATTGTTTCCTCCCCTGACCATTTTTGTTTCATGTTATGGTTGGTCAACGTTGACCACCCATATTGGAAATCCCTGGTCATGGTCAGTGACATATGCCTAGTTTGGTTGTTTGGTGTGCATATTAGCCACACATTGCCACTACGTATTGAAGTTCTTTGTCTTTTATAGTCGATACATAGGGTTCTCAAACCATTGTCTCTCCCTCTAATCATTTGTGACTCGTGTTATGAGTTGTCAATTTTGACCACACATAGTGGACTTCTTCGTTCATAGGCAATGACATATGCATCCTTTGGTTGGTCACTGTGCGGGCTAGTCACACCATGCCACTACTTGTTGAAAATTTTTTAACTTGCTAGTTGATAACAAGTCTTCCCAACCCATGGCTTCCCCCACTGACCATTTAAGACTCATGTTATGAGTTTTCAACGTTGACCACACACTGTGAAATCCGTTTGGTCATGGTTTGTGATACATGCATACTTTGATTTGTCACTGTACATGGTTACCACGCTGTGTCATTACGTATCGAAGGTCTTTGTGCTTTCTTGTTGACAGCCAGTGTTCCCAAACCATTGTTAGCCACCTCTCACTATCTGTGACCCGTGTTGTGAGTTGTAAATGTTGACCACATGAAGTGAAATTATTTGTTCATGGTCAGTCACATATGCATACTTTGGTTGGTCACAGTGCATCGTAGCCACACTGTGCCACATTGTACTTGCTAGTCAATCACTAGTATTCACAAAATATTACCTTCCACCGTGACCATTTGTGACTCGTGTTATTGTTGTTCTTCTATGCCCCATGGCCACTGCTATGGGTTGACGGACAGGTTGGGCATGCACTGCTCCCTTGGAGTAAGTCCCCCAAACCTTGTTCGTGGTGCAAGTCCAAGCGAGACACCAGAAGTGTAGCGCAACGGATAGCATGTTGGACTTAGGGACAACAGGTCCTGCGATCAAGCCTTGATGTGCGCAGGAGGTTTTTTGACCTTCTAGCACAGGGGAAGTTTCTTAGACATTTCTCCATGCATGAGGAGAGTGCGCCACTTGGCGGTCAGTGGATGCGCCAATTGGCGGACTGGTGAGGTGGTTTGGAGTTACCACCCCAAAAGTGTCACTGCACACACACCTTAGAAGCCAGGCCTAGGACTATATGTACCAGGCTCATTCCTCATTCTAATTACACAATCTGGCCTTAGATGCTCCTCACAGAGTTGTCCAACTAAGGAACAGTATAAAGAAGACACTGGTTGGTCTAAGCCCCAGGAGTTAGTCTTTGACTAGCACCTCGCGCGAAAGTGACCAAGTGTTAAGTGGACACAGTTGCTAGCAAGTGATTGCCTAGGAACTGCTCAGTGTGGAACCGTGATCCTGAGGGTGATATCNTCTGCAGGTGAACATCGGCTGAAGGGGTAAGCAACGGATCTGCATCCTAAAACCGGTAGCAGACATCAGCTAACATCAGCCTACATCGGCCTCAACGCAGCAGAGACGTGGGAAGCAGATAAGGGCAACAAAAATGGTTGACCCATCAGGAGGAGTGGGGACTGCCGCAGGGCAGTCCTCAAACTCAACAGTGGCTACCACAGGGCAGACCACTGGAGCAAATGTGAGTGCTATGTCACTGCCGCAAGGTCTTGGACCCTTGGGAGGAATCCCCATTTTTGAGGGGATTGACTTCCCCCTTTGGAGATGGCAGTTTGAGCTGGCGATGAAAGTGCGCGGCTTCATCAAACTACTGAAGGGAGAAAAGCAGGTTATCGCGGAAGGCACATCTGAGCATGAGGCATGGATGGATCAAAATGACATTGCCATGTCATTCATCAGCAACGCGATTGCTAAGAAGTATGTTCCCATCATTGCCGGGTACACGCTGGCTTCCGAAGCTTATGACAAGCTCAAGCGCGTGCACCAATCCACCTCCCTTGCGAAAAGATTATTCATCCTACAACGGCTGATCAGCATGCGGGTGAATGAGGGCGAATCCATCCCCGATTTCCTACAGGAGTTTGAAGGACTCCTTGGCGAGGCTCGCCAGATGAACTGGGACCTTGACGAGAACATGCAAGCCATGATTCTCCTCATGGCGCTACTGGAGAGCTGGAGCCCGGTGATCACCGTCATGGGCGGCTGGAAGGAGGACGACCTGACGTACACGGCAGTGTCTGAGTACGTGCGAAACGAGGCCATGCGCCGCAGCGGAAGTGAGGCTAATTTCTCAGCCTATGCCGCACGCTACGGTGGCCGCGGGAGCAAAGGGTCAGCCTCTGGTCAGAAAGGCAGCAGCGGAAGCGGTGGTGGCGGAGGCAACAATGGCGGCAAGGCTCCCAAGCGACAGGGTAACTGCCACAACTGCGGCAAACCTGGGCACTGGGCAAGAGAGTGCAGGTCGCCAAAGAAGGAAGACAGCGGAAGCGGTGGGAACAAAGGCAACAAAAAGGGTGGCAAAGAAGCTACCAACATGATGGCACAGAGCACGCCTCCAGAAAAAGGAGCGGCGCTGCTCAGGCCAGGAGCTTTTGGGCTTGACTCCGGCACCGATCATCACTCTAGCAACGACCAGGCTGGATTTGTCTCCATCGGCCCCACCGATCGGCGGTTCAGATGCGCAAACGGTAGCGTCGTGAACGCAAAGGGCGTGGGTGACAAGCT
>SZWC01001013.1:75598-94914 GCA_023375785.1 Penium margaritaceum
TGTTGTTCTTCTATGCCCCATGGCCACTGCTATGGGTTGACGGACAGGTTGGGCATGCACTGCTCCCTTGGAGTAAGTCCCCCAAACCTTGTTCGTGGTGCAAGTCCAAGCGAGACACCAGAAGTGTAGCGCAACGGATAGCATGTTGGACTTAGGGACAACAGGTCCTGCGATCGAGCCTTGATGTGTGCAGGAGGTTTTTTGACCTTCTAGCACAGGGGAAGTTTCTTAGACATTTCTCCATGCATGAGGAGAGTGCGCCACTTGGCAGTCAGTGGATGCGCCAATTGGCGGACTGGTGAGGTGGTTTGGAGTGACCACCCAAAAAGTGTCACTGCACACACACCTTTGAAGCCAGGCCTAGGACTATATGTACCAGGCTCATTCCTCATTCTAATTACACAATCTGGCCCTAGATGCTCCTCACAGAGTTGTCCAACTAAGGAACAGTATATAGAAGACACTGGTTGGTCTAAGCCCCAGGAGTTAGTCTTTGACTAGCACCTCGCGCGAAAGTGACCAAGTGTTAAGTGGACACAGTTGCTAGCAAGTGATTGCCTAGGAACTGCTCAGTGTGGAACCGTGATCTTGAGGGTGATATCTTCTCCTAGCTGAAATGCTAGGAGCGGACGGCAGGTGCTATTGTGTCGGCCCTGTTTTCTAGTCCGTTTGCCTCAGGCCGGTTGACAGTTATGAGTTGTCAAGGTTTACCACACTTAGTGCCATTATTTGGTCATGGTCAGTGACATATGCCTACTTTTGTTCGTCATCGTGCATGGTATCCACACCGTGCCACAATATATTGAAGCTCCTTGAGCTTGCTATTTGATATCTGGTGTTCCCAACCCATTTTTTTCCCCTCTGACCTTTTGTGACTGGTATTATGAGTTTTCAATGTTGACCACACATAGCGGGTTTCTTTGCTCAAAGGCAGTACATATGCCTACTCGCGTTGGTCATTGTGCATGGTTGCCATGCCGTGCTACTACTCACTGCATGTCGTTGTACTTTCTCGTTGAGAACTGATATTCCCATAGCATTGTTTCCTCCCCTGACCGTTTTTGTCTCGTGTTATAGTTGGTCAACGTTGACCACCCATATTGACATTCCCAGGTAATGGTCAGTGACATATGCCTAGTTTGGTTGTTTGGTGTGCATATTAGCCACACCGTGCCACTACGTATTGAAGTTCTTTGTCCGTTCTAGTCGATACATAGGGTTCCCAATCCATTGTCTCTCCCTTTGACCATTTGTGAGTCGTGTATGAGTTGTCAATTTTGACCACACATAGTGGACTTCTTCATTCAAAGTCAGTGACATATGCATCCTTTGGTTGGTCACTGTGCACGCTATCCACACCATGCCACTACTTGTTGAAAGTATTTCGCATTGCTAGTTGATAACTAGTGTTCTTAACCCATGGTTTCCCCTACTGACCATTTGCGACTCATGTTATGAGTTTTCAACATTGACCACACACTGTGAAATCCGTTTGGTCCTGGTTTGTGACACATGCATACTTTGGTTTGTCACTGTACATGGTTGCCACGTTGTGTCATTACGTATCAAAGGTCTTTGTGCTTTCTTGTTGACAGCTAGTACTCCCAAACCATTGTTAGCCACCTCTGACTATCTGTGACCCGTGTTGTGAGCTGTAAATGTTGACCACATAAAGTGAAATTCTTTGTTCATGGTCAGTGACATATGCATACTTTGGTTGGTCACTGTGCATTGTAGCCACACTGTGCCACTACATATTGAAGGTATTTGAACTCGCTAGTTGATAACTGGTATTCAGAAACCATTATCTTCCACCCTGACCATTTGTGACTCATGTTATGAGTTGTCAAGGTTTACCACACTTAGTGCCATTATTTGGTCATGGTCAGTGACATATGCCTACTTTTGTTGGTCATCGTGCATGGTATCCAAACTGTGCCACAACGTATTGAAGCTCCTTGTGCTTGCTTTTTGACACTTGGTGTTCCCAAACCATTGTTTCCCCCTCTGACCATTCGTGACTCGTATTATGAGCTGTCAACGTTGACCAAACATAGCGCATTTCTTTGGTCAAAGGCAGTTTATATGCCTACTTTGGTCGGTCATTGTGCTTGGTAGCCACACCGTGCTACTACTGAATGAAGGTTGTTGCACTTGCTAGTTGAGAACTGATATTCCCATAGCATTGTTTCCTCACCCGACCGTTTGTTCCTCGTGTTGTGGTTGGTCAATGATGACCACCCATATTGAAATTATCTGGTCATGGTCAGTGACATATGCCTGGTTTGGTTGTTTGGCGTGCATAGTAGCCACACCGTGCCACTACGTATTGAAGTTCTTTGTCCTTTCTAGTCGATACATAGGGTTCCCAAACCATTGTCTCTCCCTCTGACCATTTGTGACTCGTGTTATGAGTTGTCAATGTTGACCACACATTATGGACTTCTTCGGTCATAGTCAGTGACATATGCATCCTTTTGGTTGGTCATTGTGCACGCTAGCCGCACCGTGCCACTACTTGGGAATACTAGTTATCAACTAGCAAGTAGAAAGATTTTCAACTTGCAAGTTGATAACTAGTGTTCCCAACCCATGATCACCCCCACGGACCATTTGTGACTCGTGGTATGAGTTCTCAACGTTGACCACACACTGTGCAATCCGCTTGGTAATGGTTTGTGACTCATGCCTACTTTGGTTTGTCACTTTACATTGTTACCATGCCGTGTCATTACGTATTGAAGGTCTTTGTGCTTTCTTGTTGACAGCTAGTGTTCCCAATCCATTGGTACCCTCTCTTACTATCAATGACTCGTGCTGTGAGTTTTAAATGTTGACCACATGAAGTGAAATTCTTTGTTCATGGTCAGTGACATATGCATACTTTGGTTGGTCACTGTGCATTGTAGCCACAATGTGCCACTACATATTGAAGGTTTTTGTACTTGCTAGTCAAAAAATAGTATTCACAACTCATTATCTTCCACCCTGACCGTTTGTGACTCGTGTTATGAGTTGTCAAGGTTTACCACACTTAGTGCCATTATTTGGTCATGGTCAGTGACATATGCCTACTTTGGTTGGTCATCGTGCATGGTATCCACACCGTGCCACAACGTATTGAAGCTCCTTGTGCTTGCTTTTTGATACTTGGTGTTCCCAAACCATTTTTTCCCTCTCTGACCATTTGTGACTTGTATTATGAGTTGATGAAATTGAACACACACAGCACATTTCCTTGGCCAAAGGCAGTACATATGCCTACTTTTGTCGTTCATTGTGCATGGTAGCCACACCGTGCTACTACTGACTGAAGGTTGTTGTACTTGCTAGTTGATAACTGATATTCCTATAGCATTGTTTCCTCCCCTGACCGTTTGTGACTCGTGTTATGGTTGGTCAACGTTGACCACCCATATTGGAATTATCTGATCATGGTCAGTGACATACGCCTTGTTTGGTTGTTTGGTGTGTATCGTAGCCACACCGTGCCACTACGTATTGAAGTTCCTTGTCCTTTCTAGACGATACATAGGGTTCCCAAACCATTGTATCTCCCTCTGACCAGTTGTGACTCATGTTATGAGTTGTCAATGTTGACCATACATAATGGACTTCTTCGGTCATATTCAGTGACATATGCATCTTTTGGTTGGTCACTGTGCACGCTAGCCACACCGTGCCACTCCTTGTCGAAATTTTTTCTTCTTGCTAGTTGATATCTAGTGTTCCCAATCCATGGTTTCCCCTACTGACCAGTTGTGACTCGTGTTATGAGTTTTCAACTTTGACCACGCACTATGAAATCGGTTTGGTCAAGGTTTGTGACACATGCCTACTTCGGTTTGATACTGTACATGGTTACCACGCCGTGTCATTACGTATTGAAGGTCTTTGTGCTTTCTTGTTGACAGCCAGTGTTCCAAAACCATAGTTAGCCCCCTATGGCTATCTGTGACCCGTGTTGTGAGTTGTAAATGTTGACCACATGAAGTGGAATTCTTTGTTCTTGGCCAGTCACAAATGCATACTTTGGTTGGTCAGAGTGCATTATAGCCACACTGTGCCACTACATATTGACGGTATTGGTACTTCCTAGTCGATAACTAGTATTCACAACCATCATTCCATCCTGACCATTGGTGACTCGTTTTATGAGTTGTCAAGATTTACCACACGTAGTGCCATTGTCTCTTCATGGTCAGTAACATATGCCTACTTTGGTTGGTCATCATGCATGGTATCCAAACCGTGCCACAGCGTATTGAAGCTCCTTGGGCTTGCTGTTTGATACTTGGTGTTCCCAAACCATTGTTTTCCCCTCTAACCATTTGTGACTCGTATTATGAGTTGTCAACGTTGACCACACACAGCGGATTTCTTTGGTCAAAGGCAGTAAATATGCCTACTTTAGTCGGTCATTGTGCATGGTTGCCACGCCATGCTACTACTGACAGAAGGTCGTTGTACTTTCTCGTAAATAACTGATATTCCCATAGCTTTGTTTCCTCCCCTGACCGTTTTGGTCTCGTGTTATAGTTGGTCAACGTTGACCACCCATGTTGAAATTCCCTGGTCATGGTCAGTGACAGATGCCTAGATTGGTTGTTTGGCATGCATATTAGCCACACCGTGCTACTACGCATTGAAGTTCTTTGTCCTTCATAGTCAATACATAGGGTTCCCAAACCGTTGTCTCTCCCTTTGACCATTTGTGACTCGTGTTATGGGTTGTCAATGTTAACTACACATAGAGGACTTCTTCGTTCATAGTCAGTGACATATGCATCCTTTGGTTGGTCACTCTGCACGATAGCGACACCATGCCACTACTTGTTGAAGTTATTTTGACTTGCTCGTTGATAACTAGTGCTCCCAACCCATGGTTTCCCCCACTGACCATTTGTGACTCGTGTTATGAGTTTTCAATGTTGACCACACATTGTGAAATCCATTTGGTCATGGTTTGTGACACATGCCTACTTTGGTTTGTCACTGTACATGATAACCACGCTCTGTTATTACGTATCAAAGGTCTTTGCGCTTTCTTGTGTACAGCTAGTGTTCGCAAACCACTGTTAGCCCCCTTTGACTATAGGTGACCCGTGTTATGAGTTGTAAATGTTGACCACATGAAGTGAAATTCTTTGTTCATGGTGAGCGACATATGCATACTTTGGTTGGTCACTGTGCATTGTAGCCATACTGTGCCACTACATATTGAATGTATTTGTACTTGCTAGTTGATAACTAGTATTCACAAACCATTATCTTCCATCCGACCATTTGTGACTCGTGTTATGAGTTGTCAATGTTTACCACACTTAGTGCCATAATTTGGTCAGGTTCAGTAACATATGCCTACTTTGATTTTTCATCGTGCATGGTATCCACGCTGTGCCTCAATGTATTGAAGCTCCTTGTGCTTGCTGTTAGATACTTGGTGTTCCCAACTCATTGTTTCCCCCTCTGGTCATTTGTGACTCGTATTATGAGTTGTCAACGTTGACCACACAGAGCGGATTTCTTTGGTTAAAGGCAGTACATATGCCTACTTTGGTCAGTCATTGTGCATGGTAGCCACACCGTGCTACTCCTGACTGAAGGTCGTTGTACTTGCTAGTTGAGAACTGATATTCCCATAGCATTGATTCCTCCCCTGACCGTTTGTGACTCGTGTTATGGTTGGTCAACGTTGACCACCCACATTGAAATTATCTGGTCATGGTCAGTGACATATGCCTAGTTTGGTTGCTGGTGTGCATAGTAGCCACACCGTGCTACTATGTATTGAAGCTATTTGTCCTTTCTAGTTGATACACAGGGTTCCAAAACCATTGTATCTCCCTCTGACCATTTGTGACTCGTGTTATGAGTTGTCAATGTTGACCACACATGACATAGTCACTGACATATGCATCCTTTGCTTGGTCGCTGTGCACGCTAGCCACACCGTGCCACTACTTGCTGAAAACCTTTCTACTTGCTAGTTGATAACTAGTGTTCCCAACCCATGGTCTCCCCCACTGACCATTTGTGACTCGTGGTATGGGTTTTCAACGTTGACCACACACTGTGAAATCCGTTTGGTCATGGTTTATGAAACATGCCTACTTTGGTTTGTCAATGTACATTGTTACCACGCCGTGTCATTACTTATCGAAGGTCTTTGTGCTTTCTTGTTGACAGCTAGTATTCCGAAACCATTGTTACCCCATCTGACTATCAGTGACTTGTGTTGTGAGCTGTAAATGTTGACCACATGAAGTGAAATTCTTTGTGCATGGTCAGTGATATATGCATACTTTGGTTGGTCACTGTGCACTGTAGCCACACTCTGCCACTACATATTGAAGGTATTTGTACTTTCTAGTCAATAACTAGTATTCAAAAATCATTATCTTCCACCCTGACCATTTGTGACTCGTGTTATGAGTTGTTAAGGCTTACCACACTTAGTGCCATTATTTTGTCATGGTCAGTGACATATGCCTACTTCGGTTGGTCATCGTGCATGGCATCCAAACCGTCCCATAACGTATTCAAGCTCCTTGTTCTTGCTTTTTGATAATTGGTGTTCCCAGACCATTGTTTCCCCCCTCTGACCATTTCTGACTCCTATTATGAGTTGTCAATGTTGACCAAACACAGCAGATTTCTTTGGCCAAAGGCAGCACATATGCCTACTTTGGTCGTTCATTGTGCATGGTAGCCACACTGTGCTACTACTGACTGAATGTCGTTGTACTTGCTAGTTGAGAACTGATATTCCCATAGCATTGTTTCCTCCCCTGACCGTTAGTGACTCGTGTTATGGTTGGTCAACGTTGACCACCCATATTGAAATTCTCTCGTCATGGTCAGTAACATGTGCCTAGTTTGGTTGTTTCGTGTGCATATTAGCCACACCGTGCCACTTCGTATTGAAGTTCCTTGTCCTTTCTAGTCGATACATAGGGTTCTTAAATCAATGTATCTCCCTCTGACCATTTGTGACTCGCGTTATGAGTTGTCGATGTTGACCACACATAGTGGACTTCTTCGGTTATAGTCAGTGACATATGCATCCTTTGGTTGGTCACTGTGCACTCTAGCAAAACCGTGCCACTACTTGTTGAAATTATGTCTACTTGCTAGTTGATAACTAGTGTTCCCAACCCATGGTTTCCCCCACTGACCAGTTGTGACTCGTGTTATGAATTTTAAACGTTGACCACACACTGCGAAATCCGTTTGGTCATGGTTTGTGACATAGGCCTACTTTGGTTTGTAACTGTACCTGGTTACCACGCTGTGTCGTTACGTATTGAAGGTCTTAGTGCTTTCTTGTTCACAGCCAGTGTTACCAACCCATTGTTAGCCCCCTCTGACTATCTGTGACCCATGTTGTGAGTTGTAAATGTTGACCACATGAAGTGAAATTCTTTGGTCATGGTCAGTCACATACGCATACTTTGGTTGGTCACAGTGCATTGTAGCCACACTGTGCCACTACATAGTGAAGGTATTTGTACTTGATAGTCGATAACTAGTATTTAAAAAACATTACATTCTACACTGACCATTTGTGACTCGTGTTATGAGTTGTGAAGGTTTACCACACTTACTGCCATGATTTGGTCACTTTCAGTGACATATGCCTACTTTGGTTGGTCATCCTGCATGGTACCACACTGTGCCACAACGTATTGAAGCTCCTAGTGCTTGCTATTTGATACTCGGTGTTCCCAACCCGTTGTTTTCCCATCTGACCATTTGTGACTTGTATTATGAGTTGTCAATGTTGACCACACACAGCAGGTTTCTTTGGCCAAAGGCAGTATATATGCCTACTTTGGTCGTTCGTTGTGCATGGTAGCCACACCGTGCTACTACTGACTGAAGGTCGTTGTACTTGCTAGTTAATAACTGATATTCCCATAGCATTGTTTCCTCCCCTGACTGTTTGTGACTCGTGTTATGATTGGTCAATGTTGACCACCCATATTGAAATTCTCTCGTCATGGTCAGTGACATATGCCTAGTTTGGTTGTTTTGTGTGCATACAAGCCACACCGTGCCACTACGTATTGAAGTTCCTTGTCCTTTCTAGTCGATACATAGGGTTTCCAAACCATCATATCTCCCTCTGACCATTTGTGACTCGCGTTATGAGTTGTCGATGTTGACCACACATAGTGGAATTCTTCGGTTATAGTCAGTGACTTATGCATCCTTTGGTTGGTCACTGTGCACTCTAGCAAAACCGTGCCACTACTTGTTGAAAATATGTCTACTTGCTAGTTGATAACTAGTGTTCCCAACCCATGGTTTCCCCCACTGACCAGTTGTGACTCGTGTTATGAGTTTTCAACCTTGACCACACACTGCGAAATCCGTTTGGTCATGGTTTGTGACATAGGCCTACTTTGGTTTGTAACTGTACCTGGTTACCACGCTGTGTCGTTACGTATTGAAGGTCTTAGTGCTTTCTTGTTCACAGCTAGTGTTACCAACCCATTGTTAGCCCCCTCTGACTATCTGTGACCCATGTTGTGAGTTGTAAATGTTGACCACATGAAGTGAAATTCTTTGGTCATGGTCAGTCACATACGCATACTTTGGTTGGTCACAGTGCATTGTAGCCACACTGTGACACTACATAGTGAAGGCATTTGTACTTGATAGTCGATAACTAGTATTCACAAACCATTACATTCTACACTGACCATTTGTGACTCGTGTTATGAGTTGTCAAGGGTTACCACACTTACTGCCATGATTTGGTCACTGTCAGTGACATATGCTTACTTTGGTTGGTCATCCTGCATGGTACCGCACTGTGCCACAACGTATTGAAGCTCCTAGTGCTTGCTATGTGATACGCGGTGTTCCCAACCCATTGTTTTCCCCTCTGACCACTTGTGATTCGTATTATGAGTTGTCAGTGTTGACCACACACAGCAGGTTTCTTTGGCCAAAGGCAGTACATATGCCTACTTTGGTCGTTCATTGTGCATGGTAGCCACACCGTGCTACTACTGACTGAAGGTCGTTGTACTTGCTAGTTGAGAACTGATATTCCCATAGCATTGTTTCCTCCCCTGACTGTTTGTGACTCGTGTTATGATTGGTCAATGTTGACCACACACAGCAGGTTTCTTTGGCCAAAGGCAGTACATATGCCTACTTTGGTCGTTCATTGTGCATGGTAGCCACACCGTGCTACTACTGACTGAAGGTCGTTGTACTTGCTAGTTGAGAACTGATATTCCCATAGCATTGTTTCCTCCCCTGACTGTTTGTGACTCGTGTTATGATTGGTCAATGGTGACCACACATATTGAAATTCTTTCGCCATGGTAAGTGACATATGCCTAGTTTGGTTGTTTTGTGTGCATATATGCCACACCATGCCACTACGTATTGAAGTTCCTTGTCCTTTCTAGTCAATACATAGGGTTTCCAAACCATTGTATCTCCCTCTGACCATTTGTGACTCGTGTTATGACTTGTCAATGTTGACCACACATAGTGGACTTCTTCGGTTATAGTCAGTGACATATGCATCCTTTGGTTGGTCACTGTGCACGCTAGCCACACCGTGCCACTACTTGTTGAAAATCTGTCTACTGGCTAGTTGATAAATAGTGTTTCTAACCCATGGTTTCCCCCATTGACCAATTGTGACTCGTGTTATGAGTTGTCAGCGTTGACCACACACTGTGTAATCCATTTGGTCATGGTTTGTGACACAGACCTACTTTGGTTTGCAACTATACATGGTTAACACACCGTTTCATTACGTATGGAAGGTCTTAGTGCTTTCTTGTTCACAACCAGTATTCCCAACCCATTGTTAGCCCCCTCTAACTATCTGTGACCCATGTTGTGAGTTGTAAATGTTGACCACATGAAGTGGAATTCTTTGGTCATGGTCAGTCACATATGCATACTTTGGTTGGTCACAGTGCATTGTAGCCACACTGTGCCACTACATAGTGAAGGTATTTGTACTTGCTAGTCGATAACTAGTATTCACAACGCATTACATTCCACCCTGACCATTTGTGACTCATGCTATGAGTTTTCAAGGTCTACCAAACTTAGTGCCATGATTTGGTCATGGTCAGTGACATATGCCTACTTTGGTTGGTCATCTTGCATGGTATCCACACCGTGCCACGATGTATTGAAGCTCCTTGTGCTTGCTATTTGATACTCGGTGTTCACAACCCATTGTTTTCCCCTCTGACCATTTGTGACTCGTATTATGAGTTGTCAATGTTGACCACACATAGCGGGTTTCTTTGCTCAAAGGCAATACATATGCCTACTTTGGTCGGTCATTGTGCATGGTAGCCACACCGTGCTACTACTGACTGAAGGTCGTTGTACGTGCTAGTTTAGAACTGATATTACCATAGGTTGTTTCCTCCCTGACTGTTTGTGACTTGTGTTATGGTCGGTCAACTTTGACCACCCATATTGAAATTATCTGGTCATGGTCAGTGACACATGCATAGTTTGGTTGTTTTGTGTGCAAAGTAGCCACACCGTGCCACTACGTATTGAATTTCTTTGTCCTTTCTAGTTGATACATAGGGTTCCAAAACCAGTGTCTCTCCCTCTGACCATTTGTGACTCGTGTTTGGAGTTGTCAATGTTCACCACACATAGTGGAATTCTTCGGTCATAGTAAGTGACATATGCATCCTTTGGTTGGTCACTGTGCATTTTAGCCACACTGTGCCACTACATATTGAAGGTATTTGTACTTGCTAGTCAATAACTAGTATTCACAAACCATTATCTTCCACCCTGACCAGTTGTGACTCGTGTTATGGTTGTCAAGGTTTACCACATTTAGTGCCATTATGTGGTCATGGTCAGTGACATATGCCTACTTTGGTTGGTTATCGTGCATGGTATCCACACTGTGCCACAACATATTGAAGCTCCTTGTGCTTGCTATTTGATACTCGGTGTTCGCAAACCATTGTTTCCCCCTCTGACCATTTGTGACTCGTATTATGAGCTGTCAACGTTGACCACACACAGCGGATTTCTTTGGTCAAAGGCAGTACATATGCCTACTTTGTTCGGTCATTGTGCATGGTAGCCACACCGTGCCAATGCTGACTGAAGGTCGGCGTAATTGCTAGTTGATAACTGATATTCCCATAGCGTTGTTTCCTCCCCTGACCGCTTGTGACCCGTGTTATGGTTGGTCAACGTTGACCACCCATATTGAAATTATCTGGTCATGGTCAGTGACATATGCCTAGTTTGGTTGTTTTGTGTGCATAGTAGCCACACCGTGCCACTACGTATTGAAGTTCTTTGTCCTTCGTAGCTGAAATATAGGGTTCCCAAAGCATTGTCTATCCCTCTGACCATTTGTGACTTGTGTTATGAGTTGTCAATGTTGACCACACATAGTGGAATTCTTCGGTCATAGTCAGTGACATATGCATCCTTTGGTTGGTCACTGTGCACGCTAGCCAGACTGTGCCACTACTTGTTGAAAATCTTACTACTTGCTAGTTGGAAACTAGAGGTCCCAACTGATGGTCTCCCCCACTGAACATTTGTGACTCGTGGTATGAGTTTTCAATGTTGACCACACACTGTGCAATCTGTTTGGTCATGGTTTGTGACACATACCTACTTTGGTTTGACGCTGTACATTGTTACCACGCCGTGTCATTCCGTATCAAAGGTCTTTTTGCTTTCTTGTTGACAGCTAGTGTTCCCAAACCATTGTTACCCCCTCTGACTATCAGTGACTCGTGTTGTGAGTTGTAAATGTTGACCACATGTAGTGAAATTTTTTGTTCATGGTCAGTGACATATGCATACTTTGGTTGGTCACTGCGCATTGTAGCCACACTGTGCCACTACATATTGAAGGTATTTGTACTTGCTAGCAAATAACTAGTATTCACAAATTATTATCTTCCACCTTGACTATTTGTGCCTCGTGTTATGAGTTCTCAAGGTTTACCACACTTAGTGCCATGATTTGGTCATGGTCAGTGACATATGCCTACTTTGGTTGGTCATCGTGCATGGTATCCACACTGTGCCACAATGTATTGAAGCTCTTGTGCTTTTTTTTTAATACTTGGTGTTCCCAAACCATTGTTTCCCCTTATGACCATTAGTGACTCGTATTATGAGTTGTCAATGTTGACCACACACAGCAGATGTCTTTGGCCAAAGGCAGTATATATGCCTACTTTGGTCGTTCATTGTGCATGGTAGCCACACAGTGCTACTGCTGACTGAAGGTCATTGTACTTGCTAGTTGAGAACTGATATTCCCATAGCATTGTTTCCTCCCCTGACTGTTTGTGACTCGTGTTATGGTTGGTCAACGTTGAGCACGCATATTGAAATTCTCTCGTCATGGTCAGTGACATATGCCTAGTTTGGTTGTTTGGTGCGCATGTTAGC
Organism: Penium margaritaceum; assembly: GCA_023375785.1. Taxonomy (NCBI): domain Eukaryota; kingdom Viridiplantae; phylum Streptophyta; class Zygnematophyceae; order Desmidiales; family Peniaceae; genus Penium; species Penium margaritaceum. The sequence goes on from SZWC01001013.1 coordinate 88,037, forward strand.
CACATCGTGCCACTACGTATTGAAGTTCCTTCTCCTTTTTAGTTGATACATAGGGTTCCCAAACCATTGTATCTCCCTCTGACCATTTGTAACACGTTTTATGAGTTGTCAATGTTGACCACACATAGTGGACTTCTTCGGTTATAGTCAGTGACATATGCATTCTTTGGTTGGTCACTGTGCACGCTAGCCACACCGTGCCACTACTTGTTGAAAATCTTTCTACTTGATACTCAATAACTAGTGTTCTAAACCCATGGTTTCCCCCACTGACCAGTTGTGACTCGTGTTATGAGTTTTCAACGTTGACCACACACTGTGAAATCCGTTTGGTCATGGATTGTGACACATTCCTACTTTGGTTTGTTACTGTACGTGGTTACCACGCCGTGTCATTACACATCGAAGGTCTTTGTGCTTTCTTTTTGACAGCCAGGGTTCCCAAACCATTGTTAGCCCCCTCTGACTATCCGTGACCCGTGTTGTGAGTTGTAAATGTTGACCACATGAAGTGAAATTCTTTGTTTATGGTCAGTCACATATGCATACTTTGGTTGGTCACAGTGCATTGTAGCCACACTGTGCCTCTACATATTGAAGGTATTTGTACTTGCTAGTCGATAACTAGTATTCACAAACCATTACATTCCACGATGATTATTTGTGACTTGCGTTATGAGTTGTCAAGGTTTACCACACTTAGTGCCATGACTTGGTCATGGTCAGTGACATATGCCTACTTTGGTTGGTCATTGTGCATGGTATCCACACTGTGCCACAACGTATTGAAGCTCCTTGTGCTTGCTATTTTATAATTGGTGTTCCCAACCCATTGTTTTCCCCTATGATCATTTGTTACTTGTATTATGAGTTGTCAATGTTGACCACACATTGCGGGTTTCTTTGCTCAAAGGCCGTACATATGTTTACTTTGGTCGGTCATTGTGAATGGTTGCCACGCCGTGCTACTACTTACTGAAGGTCGTTGTACTTTCTCGTTGGGAACTGATATTCCCATAGCATTGTTTCCTCCATTGACCATTTTTATCTCGTGTTATGGTTGGTCAACGTTGACCACCCATATTGAAATCCCCTGGTCATGGTCAGTGACATATGCCTAGTTTGGTTGTTTGGTGTGCATATTAGCCATACCGTGCCACTACGTCTTGGATTTCTTTGTCCTTTATAGTCAATACATAGGGTTCCCAAACCATTGTCTCTCTCTCTGACCATTTGTGACTCGTGTTATGAGTTGTCAATGTTGACCACACATCGTGGACTTATTAATTCATAGTCAGTGACATATGCATCCTTTGGTTGGTCACTCTGCACGCTAGCCACACCGTGCCACTACTTGTTGAAAATCTTTCTACTTGCTTGTTGATAACTAGTGTTCCCAATCCATGGTATCCCCCACTGACCATTCCTGACTCGTGTTATGAGTTTTCAACGTTGACCACACCGTGTGAAATCCGTTTGGTCATGGTTTGTGACATGTGCCTACTTTGGTTTGTCATTATACTTGGTTACCACGCCGTGTCATTACGTATCGAAGGTCTTTGTGCTCTCTTGTTGACAGCTAGTGTTCCAAAACCATTGATACCCCCTCTGACTATCTGTGAGCTGTGTTGTGAGTTGTTCATTTTAACCACATGAAGTGAAATTCTTTGTTCATGGTAAGTGACATATGCATACTTTTGTTGATCACTGTGCATTGTAGCCACACTGTGCCACTCCATATTGAAGGTATTTGTGCTTGCTAGTCAAAAACTAGTATTCACAAGCCATTATCTTCCACCCTGACCATTTGTGACTCGTGTTATGAGTTGTCAAGGTTTACCAGACTTAGTGCCATTATTTGGTCATGTTCAGTGACATATGCCTACTTTGCTGGTCATCGTGCATGGTACCCACACTGTGCTACAATGTATTGAAGCTCCTTGTGCTTGCTATTTGATACTCGGTGTTCCCAAACCATTGTTCCCCCCTTTGTCCATTTGTGACTCATAATATGAGTTGTCAACGTTGACCACACACAACGGATTTCTTTGGTCAAAGGCAGTACATATGCCTACTTTGGTCGGTCATTGTGCATGGTGGCCACACCGTGCTACTACTGAATGAAGGTCGTTGTACTTGCTAGTTGAGAACTGATATTCCCATGGCATTGTTTGCTCCCCTGGCCGTTTGTGACTTGTGTTATGGTTGGTCAACGTTGACCACCCATATTTAAATTATCTGGTCATGGTCAGTGACATATGCCTAGTTTGGTTGGTTGGTGTGCATCGTAGCCACACCGTGCCACTACGTCTTGAAGTTCTTTGTCCTTTCTAGTTGATACAAAGGGTTCCCAAACCATTGTCTCTCCCTCTGACCATTTGTGACTCGTGTTATGAGTTGTCAATGTTGACCACACATAGTGGACTTCTTCGTTCATATTCAGTGAAATATGCATCCTTTGGTTGGTCACTGTGCACGCTAGCCACACCAGGCCACTACTTGTTGAATATAGATCGACTTGCTAGGTGATAACTAGTGTTCCTAACCCATTGTTTCCCCCACTGACCATTTGTGACTCGTGTTATGAGTTTTCAATGTTGACCACACACTGTGAAATTCGTTTTGTCGTGGTTTGTGACACATGCCTACTTTGGTTTGTCAGTGTACAGGGCTACCACGTGGTATCTTTACGTATCAAAGGTCTTTGTCCTTTCTTGTTGACAGCTAGTGTTCCAAAATCATTGTTAGCCCCCTATGACTATCTATGACCCGTGTTGTGAGCTGTAAATGTTGACGACATGAAGTGAAGTTCTTTGTTCATGGTCAGTGACATATGCATACTTTGGTTGGTCACTGCGCATTGTAGCCACACTGTGCCACTACATATTGAAGGTATTTGTACTTGCTAGTCGGTAACTAGTATTCAATAACCATTATCTTCCACCTTGACCATTTGGGACTCGTGTTATGAGTTGTTAAGGTTTACCACACTTAGTGCCATTATTTGGTCATGGTCAGTGACATATGCCTACTTTGGTTGGTCATCGTGCATGGTATCCACACCGTGCCACAACGTACTGAAGCTCCCTGTGCTTGCTTTTTGATACTTGGTGTTCCCAAACCATTGTTTTCCCCTCTGACCATTTGTGACTCGTATTATGTGTTGTCAATGTTGACCACACACAGTGGATTTCTTTGGTCAAAGGCAGTACATATGCCTACTTTGGTCGGTCATTGTGCATGGTAGCCACACCGTGCTACTACTGACTGACGGTCGTTGTACTTGCTAGTTGAGAACTGATATTCCAATATCATTGTTTCCTCCCCTGACCGTTTTTGACTCGTGTTATGGTTGGTCAACGTTGACCACCCATATTGAAATTCTCTCGTCATGGTCAGTGACATATGCCTAGTTTGGTTGTTTGGTGTGCATATTAGCCACACTGTGCCTCTGCGTATTGAAGTTCCTTGTCCTTTCTAGTTGATACATATGGTTCCCACACCATTGTCCTTCCCTCTGAACATTTGTGACTCGTGTTGTGAGTTGTCAATGTTGACCACACATAGTGGACTTCTTCGGTCATAGTCAGTGACATATGCATCCTTTGGTTGGTCACTGTGCACGCTAGCCACACTGTGCCACTACTTGTTGAAAATATTTCTACTTGCTAGTTGATTAATAGTGTCCCGAACCCATGGTTTCCCCCACTGACCAGTTGTTGCTCGGGTTATGAGTTTTCAATGTTGACCACACATAGTGGACTTCTTCGGTCATAGTCAGTGACATATGCATCCTTTGGTTGGTCACTGTGCACGCTAGCCACACTGTGCCACTACTTGTTGAAAATATTTCTACTTGCTAGTTGATTAATAGTGTCCCGAACCCATGGTTTCCCCCACTGACCAGTTGTTGCTCGGGTTATGAGTTTTCAATGTTGACCACACAATGTGAAATCTGTTTGGTCATGGGTTGTGACACATGCCTACTTTGGTTTGTTACTGTACATGGTTACCACGCCGTGTCATTACGTATCGAAGGTATTTGTGCTTTCTTGTTGACAGCTAGTGTTCCCAAACAATTGTTAGCCCCCTCTGACTATCTATGACCCGTATTGTGAGTTGTAAATGTTGACCACCTGAAGTGAAATTCTTTGTTCATGGTCAGTCACATATGCATACTTTGGTTGGAAACTGTACATTCTAGCGACAGTGTCCCACTACATATTGAAGGTATTTGTACGTGCTAGTTGATAACCAGTATTCACAAACCATTGTATTCCACCTTGACCATTTGTGACTTGTGTTATGAGTTGTCAAGGTTTACCACACTTAGTGCCATTATTTTGCCATGGTCAGTGACATATGCATACTTTGGTTGGTGATTGAGCATGGTATCCACACTGTGCCGCAATGTATTGAAGCTCCTTGTGCTTCCTATTTGATACTTGGTGTTCCCAAACCATTGTTTCCCCCTCTGACCATTAGTGACTCGTATCATGAGTTGTCAACGTTGACCACACATAGCGGATTTCTTTGGTCAAACGCAGTACATATGCCTACTTTGGTCGGTCATTGTGCATGGTAGCCACACCGCGCTACTACTGATTGAAGGGCGTTGTACTTGCTAGTTGAAAACTGATCTTCCCGAATCATTGTTCCCCCCTCTGACCATTTGTGACTCGTGTTATGGTTGGTGAACGTTGACCATCTATATTGAAATTTTTTGGTCATGGTCAGTGACATATGCCTAGTTTGGTTGTTTGGTGTGCATAGTAGCCACACCGTGCCACTATGTATTGAAGTTATTTGTTCTTTCTAGACCATGCATAGGGTTCCCAAACCACTGTCTCTCCCTCTGACCATTTGTGACTCGTGTTATGAGTAGTCAATGTATACCACGCATACTGGATTTCTTCAGTCATAGTCAGTGACGTATTCATCATTTGGTTGTTCACTGTACACGCTAGCCAAACCGTGCCACTTCTTGTTGAAATTCTTTGTACTTGCTAGTTGACAACTAGTGTTTCCCCTCCATTGTTTCCCCCTTTCACCATTTTTGACTCGTGTTATGAGTTTTCAGTATTGACCACACATTGTGAAATTCCTTTGGTCATGGTTAGTGACATATGCCTCCTTTGGTTTGTCACTGTACATGGTTACCACGCCATGTCACTACATACTAAAGGTATTTGTGCTTTCTGGTTAATTGCTAGTGTTCCCAAACCATTGTTAACCCCCTTTGACTATATGTGAGTGTGTTGAGAGTTGTCAACGCTGACCACACGAAGTGAAATTTGTTGGTCATGGTCAGTGACATATGCATAATTGGTTGGTCAGTGTGCATGGTAGCCATGCTGTGCCACTACATATTGAGAGATTTGTACTTGCTACTCGATAACTAGTATTCACAAACCATTGTCTTCCAGTCTGACCATTTGTGACTTGTGTTATGAGCTGTCAAAGTTTACCACACTTATTCACATTATTTGGTCATGGTCAGTGACAAACGCCTACTTTGGTTGGTCATCGTGCATGGTATCCACACCCTGCCACAACTTGTTGAAGTTCCTTGTGCTTGCTAGTTGATACCTGATGTTCCCAGACCATTGGTTCCGCCTCTCACCATTTGTGACTCCTGTTATGAGTTGTTAATGTTGACCACACATTGTGGACTTCTTTGGTCATAGTCAGTGACATATGCATCATTTGGTTGGTCACCGTGCACGCTAGCCACACCGTGCCACTACTTGTTGAAAATCTTTCTACTTGCTAGTTGATAACTAGTGTTCCCAACCCATGGTTTCCCCCCTGACCATTTGTGACTCGTGTTTTGTGTTTTCAACGTTGACCACACACTCCGGAATCTGTTTGGTCATGGTTTGTGACATTTTCCTACTTTGGTTTGTCATTGTACATGGTTACCACTTTGTGTCACTACGTATCGAAGGTCTTTGTGCTTTCTTGTTGATAGATAGTGTTCCCAAACCATTGTTACCCCCGCTGAATATCTATGACTTGTGTTGTGAGTTGTCAACATTGACCACATGAAGTAAAATTCTTTGTTCATGGTCATTGACATATGCATACTTTGGTTGGTCACTGTGCATTGTAGCCACATTGTGCCACTACATATTGAAGGTATTTGTACTTTCTAGTCGATAACCAGTATTGAGAAACCATTATCTTCCACTCTGACCTTTTGTGACTCGTGTTATAAGTTGTCAAAGTGTACCACACATGGTGACATTATTTGGTCATTGTCGGTGACATATGCATACTTTGGTTGGTCATCGTGCATGGTATCCACACCGTGCCAAAACGTATTGCAGCTCCTTGTGCTTGCTAGTTGATATTTGGTGTTCCCAAACCATTGTTTCCTCCTATGACTTGTACTACAGGTTGTCAACGTTGACCACACACAGCGGATTTTGTTGGTCAAAGGCAGTAGACATGCCTACTCTGGTTGGTCATTGTGCATGGTAGCCACTCCGTGCTACTACTGACCGAATGTCATTGTACTTGCTAATTAGTATCTAGTATTCCTAAACCATTATTTTCCCCTCTGACAATTCGTGACCCATATTATGGGTTGTGAACGTTGACCACACATAGTAATTTTTTTTGGTCATGGTAAGTGGCACATGCCTAATTGGGCTGGTCATTGCTCATGGTAGCCACACCGTTCGACCACTTGTTTAAATTCGTTGTACTTGCTAGTCAATAAATAGCAAAGGGTTTCTCCCTTTGACAGCAGGTCGATTTTTGTTGATTTGTTACGCGTAGGTATCTTCACTGGAATACTCCCTCCCACCCCCCTAGAGGGATGTTCCGTTGACGACCTGGAGGACAGGTTTACGGCCATATTATGACACCCCCCT
>SZWC01001013.1:100595-143734 GCA_023375785.1 Penium margaritaceum
CTGCTTACTCTCGACGGCAGAGTTGAGGTATCACAACACGCCCCCCCCCCCCAGGTCGTGAGCCTATTCTATATTGCGCATACGAGGATTCAAACCCAGGATCTACCGTTCCAGTATCTTATTCTATAAGCAATAAGCCAGCGCACATGGTGTTCATATGATGTCCAAATGACATTATAAGGGTTCCTATGGGTAAAGGGCATAAACTAGGGGGATGTAAGATTACATGGTAGCTTTCAAAAAGTATGAATGATAACAAAGTTAGTTTAATTACAACAAGATTGACGCAGACGGAATTTCAATTTTTGCAACTTTGAGCTTGAATAACCTCTCAACAATTGCTCCTATCGACTAGCCGTAAGAATGAAAGTTGACTACACACAGTGAAACTCTTGTTATGATATTCAGTGACACAAGCATACTTTGGTTGGTCATTGTGCATGGTAGCCACACTGTGCCACCACTTATCGAAGGTCTCTATCCTTGCTAGTCGATACCGAGTATTCCCAAACCATTGTTTCTCCCTCTGCCTATTTTTGACTTGTATGATGAGTTTTGAACGTTGACCACATACACAAAACTTCTTTGGTCATGAGCAGTGATGTATGCCTACTTAGGTAGGTCATCGTGCACGGTAGCCACACCGTGCCAATACATACGAAAAATATTTGTACTTGCTAGAAGATACACAGTGTTTTGAAACCATGTTTTCCCCTCTCACCATTGGTGACTCGTGTTATGGTTTGTGAACGTTGACCACCCTTATTGAAATTCTTTGGTCATGGTCTGTGACATATGCCTACCCACTTACACACACTTACACGTACTTACACGCACTTACACACACTTACACGTACTTATCGCACTTGTACACACTCACATGCACTTCTACGTACTTATACACACTTACACACACTTATACGCACTTACACACAGTTAATTGCACTTATACGCACTTACACGCACTTAGACAAACGTACACGTACTTACACGCACTTACACATACTTATACGCACTTACAAACACTAACATACACTTACAAACACTTACACACACTTACACGCACTCACATGCACGTACACACAATTACACACACTTGCACGCACTTACACGCACTTAATGGTACTTATACGTACTTACATACAGTGACAGGCACTTACACACACATACACGCACTTACATGCACTTATATGCACCTACACGTACTTGCACGCACTTACATGCCCTTAAACGCACTTACACGTACTTACACGCACTTACACGTACTTACACGCACTTACACGCACTTACACGCACTTACATGTAGCTACACGCATTTACACATACTTACAAGCAGTTACACACACGTAATACACACTTACACGCACTTATACGCACTTACATGCACTTACATGTCCTTACACGCACTTAGACCCAATCACACGCACTTATGCACACTTACACATACTTCCACGCACTTACATGCACTTACCCGTACTTACACGCACTTATATGCACTTACATACACTTATACGCACATACACACATTTACACGCACTTACACACACTTACACGCACTTCTACGCACTTGTACACACTTACATACACTTACACACACTTAGACGCACTTACAAACATTTACACGCATTTACATACACTCACACACATTTACATATACTTACATGCACGTACACACACTTACATATACTTACACGCACTTACACACACTTACATACACTTACACACACTTACACACACTTACACGTACTTACACATACTTATATACACTTATATGCACTTACACGCACTAACATGCACTACCACACACTTACATGCACTTACACGCACTTACACATACTTACACATACTTACAAACACATACACATACTTGCACGTACTTACATGCACTTACACGCACTCACACGTACGTACACGTACTTACATGCACTCTCACACACTTACACGCACTTGCACATACTTACACTCACTTCTACATACTTACACACACTTACACGCACTAATACGCACTTATACGCACTTACAGGTACTTACACGTTCTTACATGCACTTACAGGCACGTACACGCACTTACAGGCACTTACATGCACTTATACGCACTTACACATACTTACACACACTTACACGCCCTTACGCGCACTTACACACAGTTACGCATAGTTACATGCACTTAAACGCACTTACACGTTACTTGCACGCACTTACACACACTTACACGCACTTGCACATAGGTACTCGCATTTACACGCACTTACATGTACTTACACGCACTTACACACACTCATATGTACTTACACGCACTTATACGTACTTACACGTGCTTACACGCACTTACACTTACTTACACACACTTTTTTGCACTTACACACACTTACACGTACTTACACCCATTTACACATACTTACATGCACTTACACGTACTTACATGCACTTGCACGCAGTTCCATGCATTTACACGCACTTACAGGTACTTACACACACTTAACACGTACTTACACGCACTTACATGCACTTACACGCACTTACATGTCCTTACACGCACTTACATCAAATTACACGCACTTACACACACTTACACGTACTTCCACACACTTACAACTACTTACACACACTTCCACGCACTTACAAAAACTTACACGTACTTACACACACTTATATGCACTTACACGCACTCATACATACTAATACGCACTTACACATACTAAAACGCAATTACACGTATCTACATGTGCTTACACGCACTTATACATGTTTACGTGCTCTTACATACACTTACACGTACTTAAACGTACTTACATGCACTTACACGTACTTACATGCAGTTTTACGCACTTATACACAATTACACACACCTACACACACTTACACACACTTACACGTACTTACACAAACGTATATGTACATACACGCACTTACACGCACTAACACGCACTTACACGCACTTACACGTACTTACATGTACTACCACGTACTTGCACACACTTACACGCACTTCTACACACTTACACGCACTGACACACACTTATATGCACTTACACGCAGTTAATTCCACTTATACGCACTTACACGCACTTACACAAACGTACACGCCCTTACATGCACTTACACATACTTATACGCACCTACAAATACTTACATGCACTTACACGTACTTACATGCACTTACACGCACTCACACGCACTTACACGCACTTACATGCACTTACACACACCTACATGTACTTACACGTACTTACACGTACTTACATGCACTTAGAGGCACTTACAAGCACTTACACGTACTTACACATTCTTATACGCACTTAAACGTAATTGCACACACTTACACACCCATACATGCACTTGCACACACTTACTCGCACTTACACGCACTTACATGCACTTACACGCACTTACACACACTCATATGTACTTACATGAACTTATACGTACTTACACATACTTACATGCACTTACACGCACTTACACACACTTACACGTACTTACACGTACTTACACTTACTTACACACACTTATAAGCACTTACATGCACTTAAACGTACTTACACGTACTTACACGTACTTACACGCACTTAAATGAATTCACACACACTTATACATAGATACACATATTTACACGCACTTACACGTACTTACACGAACTTAACACGCACTGACATGCACTTACACGGACTTACTCGCACTTGCAAGTCCTTACACGCAGTTACACCCAATTACACGCACCTACACCCTCTTACACGCACTTCCACGTACTTACACGTACTTACATGCACTTATACACACTTACACGCTCTTACATACACTTATACGTACATACATGTACGTACACGCATTTACACACACTCATACACACGTACACACACTTACACGCACTTACATGCACTTACACACACTTACATGCACTTACACGTACTTACACACACTTACATACACTTACACCCACTTAATCGCACTTACATGCACGTACACGTACTTACACATGCTTACATGCACTTACACAAACTTACACACATTTACACGCACTTATATACACTTACACGCACTTACAGGCACTTACATGCACTTACATGCACATACATGCACTTACACGCACTTACACGCACTAGTACGCACTTACACATATGTAAGCGTACTTACACACACTTATATGCATTTACACGCAATTACACGCACTAACACGTACTTACACGCACTTACATGCACTTACACACACTTACACGCACTTACACGTACTTACACGCACTTACACACATGTACACACACTTACACGCACTTACACACACGTATATGCACTTACAGGCACTTACACGTACTAGCATGCACTTACACGCACTTACATGCACTTACACGCACTTACACAAGCTTCTATGCACTTACACGCACTTACACGCACTTTTACGCACTAACACGCTCATACACAAGCGTACACGCACTAACAGGCACTTACACGCACTTACACATCCTTATACACACTCACACGCACTTACACACACTTACACACACTTACACGCACTTACACGTACTTACACATACTTACATGCACTTACAGTCACTTACACGTAATTACACGCACTTACACGCACTTATACGCACTCACATGTACTTACACGCACTTACACGCCCTTACACGTACTTACACACAGTTAAGCACAGTTACATGCACTGAAACGCACTTACATATACTTCCACGTACTTACACACACTTACACGCACTTGCACAGACTTATTCGTACTTACATGTACTTATATGCACTTACACGCACTTACACGCACTCATACGTACGTACACGCACCTATACGTACTTACACGTACTTACATGCACTTACAATTACTTATACACACTTATACGCACTTACACACACTTACACGTACTTACACACACTAACACATACTTTCACACACTTACATACACTTACACACACTTACACGCACTTACATGTACTTACATGTACTCATACGCACTTACACAGACTTACACACACTTACACATACTTACGCGCACTTACGCACACTTACACGCAGTTGCACGTAGTTACACGCAGCTACACGCACTTATACACACTTACATATACTTACACACACAGACACACTTACACGTACTTACACACACTTTCACGCATGTATATGCATTTACACGTACTTATCCACACTTATACACACTTAAATGCACTTATGAGCACTTATACGCACTTACACATACTAACAGTTACTTACACGCACTTACAAGTACTTACATGTACTTACACACAGTTTCATGCAGTTACACACACATACATGTACTAACACGCACTTACACGCACTTACACACACTTACACACACTTACACACACTTATACGCACTTACACGCACTTACACACATTTACACGCACTTACACATACTTACACACTTACACACACTTATACGTACTTACACGCACTTACACACACTTACACGCACTTACACATACTTACACACTTACACACACTTACACGAACTTACACGTACTTACACGCAGTTACACGCACATACACGTGCTTACACGCACTTACATGCACTTACATGAATTTTGTTGCACTTACACACACTTATATGTACTTACACACACTTACATGCACTTACACCCACTTACACACACTTGCATGCACTTACACGCACTTACATGCACTTACACGCAGTTTTGTATACTTACACGGACTTACATGCACCTACACACACTTACACGTACTTACACACACTTACACGTACTTCTACGCACCTACACGCACTTACACGTACTTACACGCACTTACATGAACTTACACATACTTATACGCACTTACACGTACTTAGATGCACTTACATGCACCTACACACACTTACGCACACTTACACACACTTACACACACTTACACATACTCACACGCACTTACACGTACTTACACACACTTACACATACTTACACATTCTTACATGCACTTACACGTACTTACACACCCTTCTACACACTTATATGCACTTACACACACTTATACGCAGTTACACGCACTTAGACGCAGTTACGCGCACTTAGACACACTTACAAGCACTTACACATACTTACACGCACTTACTCGCACTTACACGTGCTTATACACACTTACACGCAGTTACATGCACTTACACCCACTTGCAAGTACTTACACATACTTTACACGCACTTACACGTACTTATACGCTCTTACACGCACTTCCACGCACTTACACACACTTACCCACACTTACACGCACCTACACACACGTACACACACTTACACGCACTTATACGCACTTACACGTACTTACACACACTTACATGCACTCACACGCACTTACATGTACTTATACGCACTTACACGTACTTACACGCACTTACACGTACTTACACGCAGTTTCATGCACTTACACGCACTTACATGCACCTACACACACTTACACGCACGTACATACACTTACACCCACTTACACAGACTTGCACGCACTTACATGCACTTACACGCACTTACACGTAGCTACACACACTTAAATGTGCTTACACGCACTTACACGCACTTACATGCATTTACACGCACTTACATACACTTACACGCACATACATGCACTTACATGCACTTACACACACTTACACGTACTTACATGTACTTACACGTACTTAAATGCACTTACACGCACTTACATGCACTTACATGCACTTACACGCACTTACACGTACTTACACGCACTTACATGTACTTACATGCACTTACACGCACTAACACATACTTATATGCACTTACACGCACTTACACGCACTTGAACGTACTTACACGCACGTTCATGCACTTACACGCACTTACATGTTTTACATGCACTTACACGCACTTAGAAGCACTTACACATACTTACACGCACTTACACACACCTACACATACGTACACACAGTTAAACACACTCACACCTACTTACCGGCACTTACACACACTTAACACGCACTTACACGCACTTACATGCACTTACACACACTTACACGCACTTACATGTCCTTACACGCACTTACACACAATTACACGCACTAACACGCACTTACACACACTTATGCACACTTACACGCACTTACACGTACCTATACATACTTACATGCACTTACACGCACTTACATGCACTTACACACACTCACACATACTTACACACACTTATACGCACTTACACGCACTTACACGCACTTATTTGTACTTGCACACACTTACATGCACTTATATGCACTTACATGCACTTACATACACTTACATCCAGTTACACGCACTTACACGTACGTACATGCACTTACACGCAGTTACATGCACTTACACATGCTTACACGCACTAACACGTACTTACCCTCATTTACACACACTTACATACACTTACATGAAATTACACCCGCTTACATGCAGTTACACACACTTTCAGACACTTACACACACTTCAACGTACTTACACATACTTACACGTAATTACACGCACTTACACGCACTTACACGCACTTACACACACTTGCACACACTTACACGCACTTACACACAGTTACACGCACTTACACACACTTACATGTACTTACCTGCTGTTACACACATTCACATGCACTTACGGGCACTTACACACACTTAACACGCACCTACATATAATATTACACACTTACACGCACTTACATGTCCTTACACACACTTACATCCAATTACACGCACTTCCACGTACTTACACACACTTCCATGCACTTACACACACGTATCCGCATTTAGATGCACTTACATGCACTTACATATACTTATCCACACATGCACGCACTTACACACACTTACACACACTTACACACACTTACACGCACGTACACGCACTTACATGCACTTACACACACTTACATGCACGTACATGCACTTACATGCACTTACACGCACTTACATGGAGTTACTCATACTTACACATGCTTAAATGCACTTACACGCACTTACACACATTTACACGCACTTACATACACTTACACGCACTTAGACACACTTACATGTACTTACACGCACTTACACATACTTACACGCACTTACACGCACTTACACACACTTACACGTACTTACACACACTTACACACACTTCTATGCACTTACACATACTTACACACACTAACACGCACATACACACACTTACACACACTTACTCGTACTTACACACACTTACACACACTTACTCGCACTTATACACACTTGCACACACTTACACGCACTTACACGTACTTACACGTACGTACACACTCTTACACGCACTTACATGCACTTACACACACTTACACGCACTTGCACACACTTACACGCACTTTTACGCACTTACACGTACTTACACGCACTTGTACGCAATTACACGCAGTTAACTACACTTATACGCACTTACACACACTTATGCAAACGTACACGCACATACATGCACTTCTACATACTTATACGCACTCACAAATACTTACATGCACTTACACACACTTACACGCACTCACATGCACTTACACGCAGTGACACGCACTTACACACACTTACACGCACTTACACGTACTTTCATGGACTTAGTTGCACTTACAGGCACTTACGCGTACTTACACGCACTTACACGCACGTATACGCACTTACATATACTTATACGCACTTATACGCCCTTAGACGCACTTATACACAGTTACGCTTAATTACATGCACTGAAACATACTTACACACACTTACACACATTTACACACATTTGCACACATTTACTCGTACTTACACGTACTTATGTGCACTTCCACACACTTACACGCACTTACACGCACTTACACGCACTTACACGCACTTACACGCACTTACACTTACTTACACATGCGTATACGCACTTATACACACTTATACGTACTCTCACACACTTATTCGCACTTACGCACACTTACATGCACTTACACGAACTTATACACACTTACATGCACTTACACATATGTCTACGCACTTACACAGATTTACACGCACTTACACGCACTTACGTGTACTTGCAAGCACTTATATGCACTTACACGCACTTACACGCACTTGCACGCACTTGTACGCACTTACACGCACTTACACGCACTTACACACACTTGTATGCACATACACATACTTTCACGCTCTTACACGCACTTACACGTACTTACACGTACTAAGATGCACTTACACGCACTTACACGCACTTTCATGCACTTACACGCACTTACGTGTACTTACACGCACTAACAATTACTTACACGCACTTACACACACTTACAAGGACTTACATGCACGTACACCCACTTACACGCAGTTACACGAACTTACACATACTTACACGCACTTACACGCACTTACACGCACTTACACGCACTTACACGTTTGTACACGCACTTACACGTACTTACACACACTTACACACACTTACACGCACGTACACGCACTTACACGCAGTTATACACAATTATACGCACTTACACGCACTTACACGCACTTACATACACTTACACACTTACACGCACTTACACGCACTTACACATACTTACACGTACGTACACGCACTTACACGCACTTACACGTACTTACACACACTGACACACACTTAAACGCACTTACACGCACTTACACACACTTACACGCACTTATAAGCACTTACACGCACTTGCACGCACGTACACGCACTTACACATATTTACACATACTTACAAACACTTACACGTACTTACACCTACTTACACGCACTTACATGCACTTACACGTACTTACACACACTTACACGCACTTACACGTACTTACACACACTAGCACACACGTACATGCAGTTACACGTACTTACATGCAGTTACACGTACTTACATGCACTTACACGCTCTTACACGCACTTACAAGCACTTACACGCACTTACACGCACTTACACGCACTTAGAAGCACTTATACCCACTTACACCCACTTACACGCAGTTATACGCACTTACCATACCTACACACACTTGCACGCACTTACATGCACTTACACGCACTTACACACACTTACACGCACTTACATGCACTTACACGTACTTACACGCACTTACCCATACTTACACACACTTACACGTAGTAACACACACTTACACGCACTTACATGCACTTACACGTACTTACACACACTTACACGTACTTACACGCAGTTACATGCACTTGCATGCACTTGCATGCACGTACACGCACTTGCACGCACTTACACACTATTACATGCACTTACACGCACTTATACTAACTTACACGCACTTATACGAACTTATACGCACTTACATACACTTACACGCACTTACACACACTTACAAGCACTTAAACGCACTTACACGCACTTACACGCACTTACACGCACTTGCATGCACTTACACACACTTACACGCACGTACACACAGTTACATGCACTTACACGTACTTACACATACTTGTACACACTTACACATACTTATACGCACTAACACACACTTACACGCACTTATACACACTTATGCACACTTACACGTACTTCACCGCACTTACATGCACTTGAACGTACTTACACGCACTTACACGCACATACACGCACTTACTCACACTTACACGTACTTACATGCACTTACACACACATATACACACTTACACGTACTTGCACATACTTACGCACACTTACACGGACATACTCATGCCTACACATACTTACACGCACTTACACATACTTACACACAGTTACACGCACTTACACGCACTTACACGCACTTACACACACTTACACGCACTTACACGCACTCACACGTAAGTGCGTGTAAGTGCGTGTAGGTGCGTGTAAGTGCGTGTAAGTGCGTGTAAGTGCATGTAAGTGCCTGCAACTGCATGTAAGTTCTTGTGAGTGCGTGTAAGTGCATGTAAGTGCGTGTAAGTGCGAGTAAGTATGCATAAGTGTGTGTAACTGAGTTTAAGTACATGTAAGTGCATGTTTGTGCGTGCAAGTGCATGTAAGTGCGTGCAAGTGCGTATAAGTGCGTGTAAGTATGCTTAAGTGCGTACAAGTGCGTGCAAGTGTGTGTAAGTACATGGAAGTGCATGCAAGTGCGTACAAGTGCGTGTAAGTACGTGTAAGTATGTGGAACAGTGTGTAAGTATGTGTAAGTGCGCGTAAGTGTGTGTAAGTGCGTGTATGTATGTGTAAGTGCGTGTAATTGCGTGTAAGTACGTGGAATTGCATGTAAATGCATGTTAGTGCGTATAAGTGTGTATAAGTGCGTGTAAGTGTGTGTAAGTGTGTGTAAGTGCATGTTAGTGTGTGTAAGTGCATCTAAGTACGTGTAACTGCGTGTAACTGCGTGTAAGTGCGTATAAGTGCCTGTAAGTACATGTAAGTGCGTGTAAGTGCGTAAAAGTACTTGTTATTATGTGTAAGTGTGTATAAGTGCGTATAAGTGCGTGTAAGTAAGCGTAAGTACGTATAAGTACGTGTAAGTGCGTGTAAGTGCGTGTAAATGAGAGTAAGTGCGAGTAAGTGCTTGTAGGTGCGTGTAAGTGCGTATTCATGCGTATAAGTGCGTGTCAGTGCGTGTCAGTGCGTGTAAGTGCATGTAAGTATGTGTAAGTGTGTGTAACATCGTGCAAGTGCGTGAAAGTACGTATAAGTGTGTGTAAGTGTGTGTAAGTGCGTGTAAGTACGTGTAAGTGCGTGAAAGTACGTATAAGCGCGTATATGTACGTGTAAGTACGTGTATGTGCATGAAAGTGCGTGTAACTGCGTATAACTGTGTGTAAGTGTGTGTAAGTGCGTGTATGTGCGTATAAGTGTGTGTAAGTATGTATAAGTACGTGTAAGTGCGTGAAAGTACATGTAACTGCGTGTACGTATGTGTAAGAGTGTGTAAGTACGTGTAAGTGTGTCTAAGTGCGTGTAAGTGCGTGTAAGTGTGTGTAAGTGTGTGTAAGTGCATGTAAGTACATATAAGTGGGTGTAAGTGCGTGTAAGTATTTGTAATTGCGTGTAAGTGCGTGTAAGTGCGTATACGTGCGTGTAAGTGCGTGTAAGTGCGTGTAAGTACGTGTACGTGTGTGTAAGTGCATGTAAGTGCGTGTAAGTGCGTGTAAGTATGTGTAAGTGCGTGTAAGTACGTGTAAGTGTGTCTAAGTGCGTGTAAGTGCGTGTAAGTGCGTGTAAGTACGTGTACGTGTGTGTAAGTGCATGTAAGTGCGTGTAAGTGCGTGTAAGTATGTGTAAGTGCGTGTAAGTACGTGTAAGTGTGTCTAAGTGCGTGTAAGTGCGTGTAAGTGCGTGTAAGTACGTGTACGTGTGTGTAAGTGCATGTAAGTGCGTGTAAGTGCGTGTAAGTATGTGTAAGTGCGTGTAAGTACGTGTAAGTGTGTCTAAGTGCGTGTAAGTGCGTGTAAGTGCGTGTAAGTACGTGTACGTGTGTGTAAGTGCATGTAAGTGCGTGTAAGTGCGTGTAAGTATGTGTAAGTGCGTGTAAGTGCGTGTAAGTGCGTGTAATTGGGTGTAAGTGTGTGTAAGTGCGTGTAAGTGCGTGTAAGTGCGTGTAAGTGCGTGTAAGTGCGTGTAAGTGCGTGTAACTACATGTAACTGCGTGTAAGTGCATGTAAGTGCGTGTACGTGCGTGTAAGTGCGTGTAAGTGCGTATAAGTACGTGTACGTGTGTGTAAGTGCATGTAAGTGCATGTAAGTGCATGTAACTGCGTGTAAGTGCATGTAAGTATGTGTAAGTGCGTGTAAGTGCGTGTATGTGCGTGTAAGTGCTTGCACGTGCGTGTAAGTATGTGTAAGTGTGTATAACTGTGTCTAACTACGTGTAAGTGCATGTAACTATGTGTAAGTGCGTGTAATTGCGTGTAAGTGTGTGCAAGTGTGTGTAAGTGCATGTAAGTATATGTAAGTGCGTGTAAGTATGTGTTAGTGTGTGTAAGTGTGTGTAAGTTTGTGTAAGTGCGTGTAAGTGCGTGTAAGTGCAATAGACTGCGTGTAAGTGCGTGTAAGTACGTGTAAGTGTGTGTAAGTGTGTATAAGTGTGTGTAAGTGTGTTCAAGTGCGTGTAAGTGCGTATAAATGCGTGTAAGTGCATGTAAGTGTGTGTAAGTATGTGTAAGTGCTTATAAGTGCATGTAAGTGCGTGTCAGTGCGTGTAAGTTCGTGTAAGTGCGTGTAAGTACCTGTAAGTGTGCGTACGTGCATGTTAGTGCATGTAAGTGCATGTAAGTGCACGTAAGTGCGTGTAAGTGCGTGTAAGTACGTGTAAGTGCATATAAGTACGTATAAGTGTGTGTAAGTGCGTGTAAGTGTGTGTAAGTGGGTGTAAGTGTGTGTAAGTTTGTGTAAGTGTGTGTAAGTGGGTGTAAATGCATATAAGTGCGTGTAAGTACGTGTAAGTGCGTGTAAGTGTATGTAAGTGCATGTAAATGCGTGTAAGTGTGTGTAAGTGCGTATAAGCACGTATAAGTATGTGTAACTGCATGTAAGTATGTGTAAGTTTGTGTAGGTGCATGTAAGTGCGTGTAAGTATGTGTAAGTGGGTGTAAGTACATGTAAGTGCGTGTACTTGCGTGTAAGTGCGTGTAAGTATGGGTAAGTGCGTGTGAGTGTGTGTAAGTGCATGTAACTGCGTGTAAGTGTGTGTAAGTGTGTAAGTGTGTGTAAGTGCGTGTTAGTGCGTGTAAGTGCGTGTAAGTACGTGTAAGTGTGTAAGTGCGTGTAAGTGCGTATAAGTGCATGTAAGTATGTATAACTGCATGGAAGTGCGTGTAATTACATGTAGTTACGTGTAAGTGCATGAAAGTACGTGTAAGTGCATGTAAGTACGTGTAAGTGCCTACAAGTGCGTGTAAGTTTGTGTAAGTGCGTGAAAGTGCATGTAAGTACGTGTAAGTACGTGTAAGTACGCATAAGTGCGTGTAAGTGTGTGTAAGTGCGTGTAAGTGCATGTAAGTGCGTGTAAGTCCGTGTAAGTGCATGTAAGTGCGTGTAAGTATGTGTAAATGCGTGTAACTGCGTGTAAGTGCAAGTAAGTGTGTGAGTGCATGTAAGTACGTGTAAGTGCGTGTAAGTGCGTGTAAGTGTGTGGAAGTGCGTGTAAGTGTGTGTAAGTGTATGTAAGTGCGTGTAAGTGCGTGTAAGTGCGTGTTACTGTTTGTAAGTATGTGAAAGTGCGTGGAAGTATGTGTAGGTACGAGTAAGTCCGTGTAAGTGTGTGTAAGTATGTGCAAGTGCGTGTAAGTGTGTATAAGTGTGTGTAAGTGCGTGTAAGTGCGTGTAAGTGCGTGTAAGTACGTGTAAGTGTGAGTAAGTGCGTGTAAGTGCGTGTAAGTGCGTGTAAGTACGTTCAAGTGCGTGTGAGTGCGGTTAAGTGCGTGTAAGTGTGTGTAAGTGCGTATAAGTGTGTGTAAGTGTCTACAAGTATGTGTAAGTACGTGTAAGTGCATGTAAGTGCCTGTAAGTGCGTGTAAGTACGTGTAAGTATGTGTAAGTGCGTACAAGTGCATGCAAGTATGTTTAAGTGTGTGGAAGTGTGTGCAAGTGCGTGTAAGTGCATTTAAGTGTGTGGAAACTGTGTAAGTATATGTAGGTGCATGTAAGTGTGTGTAAGTGTGTCCAAGTGCGTGTATGTGCGTGTAAGCACGTGTAAGTGCGTGTAAGTACGTGTAAGTGTGTTAGTGCGTGTAAGTGCGTATAAGTGCATGTAAGTACGTATAACTGCATGTAAGTGCATGTAATTACATGTAATTACGTGTAAGTGCGTATATGTACGTGCAAGTGCATGTAAGTACATGTAAGTGCCTGTAACTGCGTGTAAGTTTGTGTAAGTCCGTGAAAGTGCATGTAAGTGCGTGTAAGTACATGTAAGTACCCATAAGTGCGTCTAAGTGTGCGTAAGTGCCTGTAAGTGCATGTACGTGTATTTAAGTGCGTGTAAGTGCATGTAAGTATGTGTAAGTGCCGGTAAGTGCGTGTAAGTACGTGTAAGTATGTGTAAGTGCGTACAAGTGCGTGCAAGTACGTGTAAGTGTGTGGAAGTGTGTGCAAGTGCGTGTAAGTGCGTTTAAGTGTGTGGAAAACTGTAGAAGTATATGAAGGTGTGTATAAGTGTGTGTAAGTGTGTCTAAGTACGTGTATGTGCGTGTAAGTGTGTGTAACTGCGTGTAAGTGCGTGTAATTACGTGTAAGTGCATGTGAATGCGTGTAAGTTTGTGTAAGTGTGTATAAGTGTGTGTAAGTGTGTGTAAGTGCGTGTAAGTACGTGTAAGTGCGTGTAAGTACTTGTAAGTACGTGTAACTGCGTTTAACGGTGTGTAACTGCATGTAAGTACGTATACGTGCGTGTAAGTGCATGTAAGTACATGTAAGTCAGTAAAAGTGCTTGTAAGTACGTGTAAGTGCGTGTAAGTGCGTGTAAGCGCGAGTAAGTGTGAGTAAGTACGTGTAAGTGTGTGCAAGTATGTATTCGTGCGTATAAGTGCGTGTAAGTTCATGTAAATGCGTATAAGTATGTACAACTACATGTAAGTGCGTGTAAGTGTGTGTAAGTGTGTCTAAGTGCGTGTAAGTATATGTAAGTGCATGTAAGTGCATATAAGTGCATATAACTGCGTGTAAGTGTGTGTAAGTATGTATAAGTACGTATAAGTGCGTGTACATGCGTGTAAGTACTTGTAAATGCGTGTACGTACATGTAAGTGTGTGTAAGTACGTGTAAGTGCGTGTAAGTATGTGTACCTATATGTAAGTGCATGTAAGTGTGTGTAAGTATGTGTAAGTGCGTGTAAGTGTATGTAAGTGCATGTAAGTGCGTGTAAATGCGTATAACTGCGTGTAAGTGTGTGTAAGCATGTATAAGTACGTGTAAGTGCGTGTACATGCGTGTAAGTGCTTGTAAGTGCGTGTAAGTACGTATAAGTGTGTGTAAGTGCGTGTAAGTGCGTGTAAGTACGTGTAAGTGCTTGTAAGTGCATGAAAGTATTTGTAAGTGCGTATAAGTACATGTAAATGTGTTCAAGTGCGTGTAAGTTCGTGTAAGTGCGTGTAAGTGTGTGTAACTGCAGTAAACTGCGTGTAAGTGCGTGTCAGTGCGTGTAAGTGCGTGTAAGTATGTATAAGTATGTGTAATTGTGTACAAGTGTGTGTAAGTGCGTCTAAGTGCATGTAAGTGCGTGTAAGTGCGTTTAAGTACGTGTAAGTGTGTGTACGTGCGTGTAAGTGTGTGTAAGTGCGTATAAGTACGTGTAAGTGCGTGTAAGTGCATGTATGTGTGTGTAAGTGAATGTAAGTGCGTATAAGTACGTGTAAGTACGTATAAGCGTATGTAAGTGTGTGTAAGTACGTGTAAGTGTGTATAAGTATGTGTAAGTGCGTGTAGGTGCGTGTAAGTCCGTGTAAGTGTGCATAAGTGTGTATAAGTGCGTATAAGTGCGTGTAAGTGTGTGCAAGTGCGTGTAAGTACGTGAAAGTGCGTATAAGTGCGTATAAGTGCGTGTGAGTATGTGTAAGTGTGTGTAAGTGTGTGTTAGTGTGTGTAAGTACATGCAAGTGCATAAAAGTGCGTGTAAGTGCGTGTAAGTGCGTGTAAGTGTGTGTAAGTGTGTGTAAGTGCGTGTAAGTATGTGTAAGTGTGTGTAAATGTGTGTAAGTACGTGTAAGTGCGTGTAAGTGTGTGTACGTATGTGTAAGTGCATGTAAGTATGTGTAAGTGTGTGTAAGTGCGTGTAAGTGCGTGTAAGTGCGTATACGTGCGTGTACATTTGTGTAAGTGCATATAGGTGCGTGTAAATATGTGTAAGTTCTTGTAAGTGTGTGTAAGCATGTGTAAGTGCATGTAACTGCATGTAAGTACGTGTAAGTTCATGTAAAAGCTTGTAATTTTGTGTAAGTGTGTGTAAGTGTATGTAAGTGCGTGTAAGTGCGTATAAGTGTGTGTAAGTGCATGCAAGTGTGTGTAAGTACGTGTAAGTGCGTGTAAGTATGTGTAAGTGCATGTGAATGCGTGTAAGTGCATGTAAGTGCATGTAAGTGTATGCAAGTATGTGTAAGTGCGTGTAAGTGCATATAAGTGTGTGTAAGTGTGTGTAGTTGCGTGTAAGTGTGTTTAAGTGTGGGTAAGTGCATGAAAGTGCGTGTAAGTGCGTGGAAGTGCGTATAAGAGTGAACAATTGCATATAAGTGCATGTAAGGACATGTAAGTGCGTGTAAGTGCGTGTACGTACGTGTAAGTGCGTGTAAGTGCATGTAAGTGTATGTAAGTGCCTGTAAGTATGTGTAAGTACGTGTAACTGCGTGTAAGTGCGTGTAAGTGTGTCTAAGTGCGTGTAAGTGTGTGTAAGTGCGAGTAATTGCTTGTAAGTGTGTGTAACTGCGTATAAGTGTGCGTAAGTGCGTGTAAGTATGTGTAATTGCGTATAAGTGCGTAGAAGTGTGTTTAAGTGCGTGTAAGTGCATATAAGTGCATGTAAGTGCGTGTAATTGTCTGCAAGTCTTTGTAAGTGCGTGTAAGTGCGTGTAAGTATGTATAAGTATGTATAAGTTTGAGTAGGTGCATGTAAGTGTGTGTAAGTATAATTAACTTTGTGTAAGTGTGTGTAATTGCGTGTAAGTGCGTATAAGAGTGTGTAAGTGCATATAAGTGTGTGCAAGTGTGTATAAGTGCGTGTATGTGTGTGTAAGTGTGTATAAGTGTGTGTAAGTGTGTGTAAGTGCGTGTAAGTGCGTGTAAATACATGTAAGTGTGCGTAAGTACGTGTAAGTGCGTGTAAGTTCTTGTAAGTGCTTGTAAGTGTCTGTAATTGCTTGAAGTGCGTATACGTGCATGTAAGTGCAAGTAAGTACTTGTAAATGCGTGTAAGTACCTATAAGTGCGTGTATGTGTGTGTAAGTACGTGTGATTGCATGTAAGTGTGTGTAACCGTGTGTACATGCGTGTAAGTGCGGGTAAGTGCATGTAAGTGTGTGTTAGTATGTATAAGTGTGTGTAAGTGCATGTAAGTGTGTGTAAGTACGTGAAAGTACGTGTAAGAGTGTGTAAGTACGTGTAAGTATGTGCATCTGCTTTTAAGTCCACGTGAGAGCGTGTAAGTGTGTGTAAGTGCACGTAGGTGCGTGTAAGTATAATTAAGTGTGTGTAAGTGTGTGTAAGTGCGTGTAAGTGCGTGTAAGTGCATGTAAGTGCGTGTAAGTGTGTGTACGTGTGTGTGTAAATGCTTATAAGTGCATGTCAGTGTGTGTAAGCACGTGTAAGTGCGTGCAACTGCGTTTGAGTACGTGTCAGTGTGTGTAAGTGAATGAAAGTGCGTGTAAGTACGTGTAAGTGCATGTACGTGTATGTAAGTGCGTGTAAGTGTGTGTAAGTGCGTGTAAGTTTGTGTAAGTACGTGTAAGTGCATGTAAGTGCGTGTAAGTGCGTCTAAGTACGTATAAGTGTGTGTAAGTGTCCGGAAGTACATGTAAGTGCATATAAGTGCGTGCAAGTGAATGTAAATACTTGTAAGTACGTTTAAGTGCGTGTACGTGCATGTATTCGTGTGTAACTGCATCTAATTACGTGTAAGTGTAGGTAAGCATGTGTAATTGTGTGTAAGTTTGTGTAAGTGCATGTAAGTGTGTATAAGTACGTGTAAGTACGTGTAAGTGCGTGTAAGTGCGTGTAAGTGAGCGTGTAAGTGTGTGTAAGTGTGTGTAAGTGTGTGCAAGTGCGTGTAAGTACGTGCAAGTATGTGTAACTGCGTGTAAGTTTGTGCATGTGCATGTAAATAGGTGTAAGTGCGTGTAAGTATGTGTAAGTGTGTGAAAGTGTGTCTAATTGCGTGTAAGTGTGTGTAAGTGCATGTAAGTGCGTGTAAGTGCGTGTAAGTGCGTGTAAATGTATGTAAGTGAGTGTAAGTGCGTGTAAGTACGTGAAAGTGCGTGTAACTGCGTGTAAGTGCATGGAACTGTGTGTACGTATGTGTAAGTACGTGTAAGTGCGTATAAGTGCGTGTAAGTGTGTGGAAGTGCGTGTAAGTATGTGTAAGTACGTGTAAGTGCGTGTATCTGCATATAAGTACGTGTAAGTATTTGTAAGTGTGTGTAAGCACTTGTACATACGTATAAGTGCGTGTAAGATTGTCTAAGTGCGTGTAAGTACGTGTAAGTTCAATTAACTGCGTGAAAGTACGTGTAAGTGCGTGTAAGTACGTGTTAGTGCAAACAAGTTTGCGTACGTGTGTGCAAGTACGTGTAAGTGCGCGTAAGTGTGTGTAAGTGCGTTAAGTGTGTGTAAGTGCATGTTAGTGTGTGTAAGTGCGTGTAAGTGCATGTAAGTGCGTGTAAATGTGTGTAAGTATGTGTAAATGCGTGCAATTGTGTGTATGTCTTTCTAAGTACGTGTAAGTACATATAAGTGCGTGTAAGTACGTATAAGTATATCTAACAGTGTGTAAGTGCATGTAATTGCACGTAAGTGCGTGTTATTGTGTGCAAGTGCATGCAAGTGCGTGTAAGTGCGTATAAGTGTGTGTAAGTGAGTGTAAGTGTATGTAAGTGCGTGTAAGTGCGTGTAAGTGTATGTAAGTAGGTGTAAGTACGTGTAAGTGCGTGTAAACATGTGTAAGTGTGTGTAAGTGCGTGTAAGTGTGTGCAAGTGTGTGTAAGTACGTATAAGTGCATGTAACTGTGTGTAAGTGCGTGTAAGTGTGTGTAAGTGTGTGTAAGTGCGTGTAACTGCGTGTAAGTCCATGGAAGTACTTCTAAGTGCGTGTAAGTGCGTGTAAGTGCATGCAAGTGCGTGTAACTGCATGTAAGTGCGTGTAATTGCGTATACGTGTATATAAGTTCATGTAAGTGCGTATACGTGCATGTAAGTGCGTGTAAGTGCGTGTAAGTGCATGTAAGTGCGTGTAAGTGCGTGTAAGTGCATGTAAGTAAGTGTAAGTGTTTGTAAGTGCGTGTAAGTACGTGTAAGTGTGTGTAAGTGCGTGTACGTTTGTGTAAGTGCGTGTAAGTGCGTATAATATTAATTCACTGCGTGTTAGTGCGTGTAAGTGCGTGTAAGTGTGTGTAAGTATGTGTAAGTGCATGTAAAGGTCTGCAAGTACGTGTAAGTGCGTGTAAGTGCATGTAAGTGCGTGGAAGTGCGTGTAAGTACGTGAAAGTACGTGGAAGTACGTGTACGTGTGTGTAAATGCGTGTAAGTGTGTGTAAGTGTGTGTAAGTGCGTGTAAGTTCGTATAAGTGTATGTAAGTGCGTGTAAGTATGTGTAAGTGCGTTTAAGTACATGTAAGTACATGTAAGTGCGTGTAAGTGTGCATAACTGCGTGTAACTGTGTGTAAGTATGTGTACGTGCGTGTAAGTACATGTACGTACGTGTAAGTACATGTAAGTGCGTGTAAGTGCGTGTAAGTACGTGTAAGTGTGTGTAAGTGTGTGTAAGTGTGTGTAAGTATGTGTATGTGCGTGTAACTGCGTGTAAGTGGGTGTAAGTGCATGTAAGTTATTGTAAGTGCATGTAAGTGCATATATGCGTGTAAGTGCGTGTAAGTGCACGTAAGTGCTTGTAAGTACATGTAAGTACGTACAAGTGCGTGTAAGTGCATGTTAGTGCGTGTAAGTGCGTGTCAATGTATGTAAGTGTGTGTAAGTATCTGTAAGTGCATACAAGTGCCTGCAAGTGCGTGTAAGTGTGAGTAAGTGCGTGTAAGTGCGTATAAGTACGGGGAACATTGTGTAAGTAGGTGTAAGTACGTGTAAATGCGCGCAAGTGTGTGAAAGTACGTTTAAGTGCGTGTAAGCACG
Organism: Penium margaritaceum; assembly: GCA_023375785.1. Taxonomy (NCBI): domain Eukaryota; kingdom Viridiplantae; phylum Streptophyta; class Zygnematophyceae; order Desmidiales; family Peniaceae; genus Penium; species Penium margaritaceum. The sequence continues at coordinate 121,335 of SZWC01001013.1, forward strand.
CGTAAGTGTGTGTAAGGGCGTGTAAGTGTGTGTAAGTGCATATAAGTGCTTGTAAGTGTGTGTAATTGCGTATAAGTGCGTATATGTGTGTGTAAGTGTGTGTAAGTACGTGTAAGTGCTTGTAAGTGTGTGTAAGTGTGTGTAAGTGTGTCTAAGTGCGTGTAAGTGCGTGTACATATGTGTAAGTGCATGTAAGTGCATGTAAGTGCGTGTAAGTACATATAAAATCGTGTAAGTGCATGTGAGTGTGTGTAAGTGTGTTAGTGTGTGTAAGTACGTAAAAATGCGTGTAAGTTTGTGTAAGTGTGTGCAAGTGCGTGTAAGTGCGAGTAAGTGCATGTAAGTGCGTGTAAGTGTGGATTTGTGCGTATGAGTGCGTGTGAGTACGTTTAAGTGCATGTGAGTGCGTGTAAGTCTGTGTAAGTGTGTGTAACTGCGTGTAAGTGCGTGTAAGTACGTATAAGTGTGTGTAAGTGTGTATAAGTGCGTGTATGTGTGTGTAAGTGTGTGTAAGTGCATATAAGTACGTGTAACTGCGTGTAAGTGCGTGTAACTGCGTGTAACTGTGTGTAACTGCGTGTAAGTGCATGTAAGTATGTATAAGTGTGTATAAGTGTGTGTAAGTGGATGTAACCACGTGTAAGTGCGTTAAAGTGTGTGTAAGTACGTGTAAGTGCGTGTAAGTACGTATAAGTGTGTATAAGTGCGTGTAAGTACGTGTAAGTGCGTGTAAGTGCGTGTAACTACATGTACGTGAGTGTAAGTGTGTATACGTGCGTATAAGTGCGTGTAAGTACCAGTATGTATGTGTAAGTGCATGTAAGTGTGTGTAAGTGCGTGGAAGTACCTATAAGTGGGTATATGTGTGTGTAAGTATGTGTAAGTGCGTGTAAGTGTGTGTAAGTGTGTGTAAGTGCGTGTAAGTACGTGTAAGTCCATGTAAGTTCTTATAAGTATGTGTAAGTACGTGTAAGTGCCTTTAAGTGCGTGCAACTGCATGTAAGTGTGTATAACTGCGTGTACGTGTATGTAAGTGCGTGTAAGTGCGCATACGTGCGTGTAAGTGCGTGTAAGTTTGTGTAAGTGCGTGCAAGTGCGTGTTAGTGCATGTAAGTACGTTTAAGTGTCTGTAAGTGCGTGTAAGTACGTGTAAGTGTGTATAAGTACGTGTAAGTTTGTGTAAGTGCGTGTAAGTACGTGTAAGTTTGATTAACTTCGTGTAAGTACGTGTAAGTGCGTGTAAGTGCGTGTAAATTTCTACAAGTACTTGTAAGTGCGTGTGAGTGCGTGTAAGTGTGTGTAAGTGTGTGTAAGTACGTGTAAGTTCGTGTAAGTACATGTAAGTGCATGTAAATACTTGTAAGTGCGTAAAAGTGCGTTTAGGTGCATGTAAGTACGTGTAAGTGCGTAAGTACGTGTAAGTGCATGTAAGTGCATGTAAGTGCGTATAACTGTGTGTAACTGCGTGTAAGTACGTGTAAGGGCGTGTAAGTATGTGTAAGTGCGTATAAGCGCGTGTAAGTACGTGTAAGTGCGTGTAAGTGCGTGTAAGTGCGTGCAAGTGTGTCTAACTGCGTGTAAGTATGTGTAAGTGCATTTAACTGCGTGTAAGTGGGTGTAAGTGCGTGTAAGTTATTGTAAGTGTGTGTAAGTGCATGTAAGTGTGCGTACGTGTGTGTATAGCACATAAGTGTATGTAAGTGCACGTAAGTGTGTGTAAGTGTGTGTAAGTGCATGTTAGTGCATGTAAGTGCGTGAAAGTGCGTGTAAGTGCGTGTAGATATGTGTAAGTATGTACAAGTGCCTGCAAGTGCGTGTGAGTACGTGTAAGTGTGTGTAAGTGCGTGTAAGTACGTGGAACACTGTGTAAGTAGGTGTAAGTGCGTGTAAGTGTGGGCAAGTGTATGTAAGTACGCGTAAGTACGTGTAAGTGCGTGTAATTGCATGTAAGTGCATGTAAATGCGTGTAAGTGTGTGAAAGTATGTGTAAGTCCGTACAACTATGCATAAGTACATGTAAGTACGTGTAAGTGCGTGTACGTACGTGTAAGTATGTGTAACTGTGTGTAACTGTGTATAACTGTGTGTAAGTGCATTTAAGTACGTGTAAGTTCTTGTAAGTGCTTGTAAGTACGTGTAATTGCGTGTAAGTGGGTATATGTGCGTGTAAGTGCGTGTAAGTACGTATAAGTGCTTGTAAGTGTGTGTAAGTGCGTGTAAGTGTGTGTACGTGTGTGTAAGTGCGTGTAAGTGCGTGTAAGTGCATGTAAGTGTGTATAAGTACATGTAAGTATGTGTAAGTACGTGTAAGTCTGTGTAACTTTGTGTAATTACGTGTAAGTGCATGTAAGTATATGTAAGTACGTATAAGTGTGTGTAAGTGCATGTAACTGCGTGTAAGTGCGTTAAAGTGTGTGTAAGTATGTGTAAGTGTATGTAAGTGTGTGTAAGTATGTGTAAGTGCGTGTAAGTATGTGTAAGTGCGTGTAAGTGCGTGTAAGTGCGTGTAAGTGAGCGTAAGTTTGTGTAAGTACGTATAAATGCGTGTAAGTGCATGTAAGTGTGTGTAAGTGCATGTAAGTGCGTGTAAGTGGATGTAAGTATGTATAAGTGGGTATAAGTGGGTGTAAGTGCGTGTAAGTACGTGTAAGTGCGGGTAAGTGTGTATGAGTGCATGTAAGTGCGTGTAAGTGTGTGTAACTGCGTATAAGTGCATGTAAGCGTGTGTAAGTGTGTGTAAGTGTGTGTAGGTACGTGTAAGTGCTTGTAAGTGCGTGTAAGTATGTATAAGTGCGTCTAAGTGCGTGTAACTGCGTGTAAGTGCTTGTAACCGTGTGTGTGTGTAAGTGAGGGTAAGTGCGTATAAGTGCGTGTAAGTGCGTCTAAGTGCGTATTAGTACGTGTAAGTACATGTAAGTGTGTGTAAGTGCATGTAAGTGTTTGTAAGTGCATATAAGTACGTGTAAGTGTGTGTGAGTGCGTGTAAGTTCGTGTAAGTGTGTGTAAGTGTGTTTAAGTGCAAATAACTGCGGGTAAGTACATGTAAGTGCGTGTAAGTGCGTGTAAGTACGTATAAGTGCATGTAAGTGTGTGCAAGTGCGTGTAAGTGCGTGTAAGTACGTGTAAGTATGTATAGGTTTGTGTAAGTGTGTGTAAGTACGTGTAAGTGCGTGTAAGTGCGTTTAAGTGCGTGTAAGTGCGTGCAAGTACGTCTAAGTGTGTGTAAGTACGTGTTAGTGTGTGTAAGTGTGTGTAAGTGTGTGTATGTGCGTGTAAGCACGTGTAAGTGCGTGTAAGTATGTGTAATTGTGTGTAAGTTTGTGTAAGTTATTGTAAGTGCATATAAGTGCGTGTAAGTACGTGTAAGTGCATGTAAGTGCGTGTAAGTGCGTGTTAGTGTATATAAGTGCATGTAAATGCGTGTAAGTATGTGTAAGTGCGTGTAAGAACGTGTAAGTGCATGTAACTGCGTGTACATGTGTGTGAGTGCGTGTAAGTATGTGTAAGTGTATGTAAGTGCATATAAGTGTGTGTAAGTGCGTGTAAGTGCGTGTAAGTGTGTATAAGTGCATGCAAGTGTGTGTAAGTACGCGTAAGTGTGTATAAGTGCGTGCGAGTATGTATAAGTGCATGTAAGTGCGTGTAAGTACATGTAAGTGTGTGTAAGTGTGTGTAAGTGCGTGTAAGTGTATGTAAGTGTGTGTAAGTGTGTGTAAGTGCGTGTGAGTATGGGTAAGTGCGTGTAAGTCTGTGGAAGTGCGTGTAAGTGCGTGTAAGTGTGTGTCATTGCGTGTAAGTACATGTAAGGACATGTAAGTGCGTGTAAGTGCGTGTAAGTATGTGTAAGTGCGTGTAAGTACGTGATAAGTGTGTGTAAGTGCCTGTAAATATGTGTACATGTGTGTAACCGTGTGTACGTGCGTGTAAGTGCGAGTATGTACGTATAAGTACATGTAAGTATGTGTAAGTGCGTGTAAGTGCGTGTAAGTGCGTGTAAGTGTGTATAAGTACGTGTCACTGCGTCTAAGTGCGTGTAACTGTGTGTTAGTGTGTGTAAGTATGTGTAAGCACATGAAAGTGTGTGTAAGTGTGTGTAAGTGCATGCAAGTACGCGTAAGTGCGCGTAAGTGCATGTAAGTGCGTGTAATTGTGTGTAAGTGTTTCTAAGTGTATGTAAGCACGTGTAAGTGCATGTAAGTCCGTGTAAGTTGGTGTTAGTGCGTGTAAGTGTGTGTAAGTGCAATTAGCTTCATGTAAGTGCGTATATGTGCATGTAAGTGTGTGCACATGTGTGTAAGTGTGTCTAAGTGCATGTAAGTGTGTGTAAGTGCATGTAAGTGGGTGTAAGTATGTGTAAGTGCATGTAAGTGCGTGTAAGTACGTGTAAGTACGTGTAAGTATGTGTAAGTGTGTGTAACTGTGTGTGAGTGTAAGTACGTGTAAGTGCACGTAAGTGCGTGTAAGTGCTGTCAGGAAAATGTAAGGAGCTTCAGAAGCTGGTGAAGGTAGATGTGAAGCGAACTTGGTTTGACAGAAGCTTTGGTGAAGCTGCAGGGAGCTGACGGGCAGATGGCTTCATGAGGATAGTGGAAGATGTAACTTTGTTGGGACGATTGCCTCCTTGAACAAGAGCTGGTTAGGAGAAGGACATGCATGACAGAGGATGAAGTAGGATTGTGGTCACGAGGAGCGTGAGCGACAAGTGACGTGGGCACAGTCCGACATGGATGGGCGCTGCGAGCGGAAGCAATCTGTGGCGTGCGTGCAGTCCGTTGTGGATGGGCGCTGAGAAGCGATGATGGATACATGCTGAAGAGTGGGCGCAGTGCCATGGGCACGTGCGCGAAACGTAGATGAAGTAGGACGGTACCGCAGCATCGAGGCGCGGGACGAAAGGCTGCAGCGCTGAGGTGCGGGCAGAAGCAATAATGATGGTAGCAAGTCGTGGACGCACTGCCGATGGGCACAGGCGCAAGAGTAAGAGGAGGGATTCGGCTTGTCGGGTAACTCACAAGATTGAGACTAAGAGGCAAGCAAACCACCATGTGCTGAGAGTGAAGAGTGAGAAGAGACACGCATGGTTAGGCGTGGGAGTGAAGAGGAGCGAAGCGATTGAGCTGAAACAATAACTGATTGATAGGCAAGAAATTGAGAAGGCAGTATATCCATACATGTATCTAAGCTAGTGTATCCTGATATACTTCCTAGCTAAGCCCGCGGTACGGCAGGCGATGCGTACGGTGACGCCGCAGCCGCTTCGCGGTTGCTGCTGTTGGTGCTGTGCCTTGGTGTCGGCACATTGTTCCAACGGCGACATATTTGAGTGTTGGACTGTATTAGAGACCGAGCCACTGCTGAGAGGTTTGTCTGCCTGCACCGTTAGCTTTGGTCGTTGTCCAGGCGGGAGAAAGGCTGTTTGGTTTACTGTTCGCAAAGCGTTGGTGCGGTGGAGTCTTCGGGACCTGAGCTGGTCCTCGACCATATATTTTGGTATTTCGGTCTTGAGTGGGTTGTGGGTAGATGGAGGAGACCGAGGGTAGATGAGAGATAAAACTGTGACATTGTGATCTTGTAGATTGTTTCTGACACCCCGCTTTAAGATCACAATGGTGCTGTTGTTTCTAAGGACGGGTTAGTGGAGCTGACAATGAAATGGTTTTGACGAGTGAAGTGTGATGATGCTTCCCGAATGAAGAGTCATTGGTGGTACTCGTTGTGATAGAAGCACAGTATTGTATGGGAGATAGTGATGCCCAGGGAGTCTTTGGTGTTGCTGGAGGTGGTGGTGAAAAGTTGTGGTTCCAAGGCGGAGGTGCAGACCGTCTGAGGTGAAGCTGGTTGTCCTTATGGAACGGGCGGCTGATGTAAAGAAGAGGAGATGAGTTGAGAGGGCGCACCAGACAAGCCTGTGGTTTATCTTGTTGCTTGGTGAAGAAAGTGGACCAAAGGTGAGCGGGAAGAAGGAGGTACTCCATGTTGTGTGATGAGGGCTCGTCAACAAAGAAAGTCGTTGCTGTTGCATGATGATTGCTGCTCCAGTCTGTTGTGGTGAGGGAATTGACCAGTCCAGATGAGAGGCAGTGACTTGTGGTCTGTGACGGCGGGGAACTTGTTTGGTTCGGTGGGACCGCGCAGTTATTTCCAGCAGTGGTTGCAGAAGTGGTGGGACTCAGTCGCTATGATCCATAGTATAACTTCATAAATGTTTCCACATGTTGAAGACTGAGAGGTTCTTCACTTTGGAGGACTGGGGTGAGGAAGGTACTGATGCTTGCAGTGCCGTTCTTGCTAGGATGGACTGGATCATGTAAGCTGTTGGCCAATGGGGCAGATGGAGTTGCCAGAGTAGTGATGGAAGAGCGAGGTTGCAGCTCCTTTGCTGCGTGAGTGGAGTTGTCTGGGCTTATTGGCAGGGGTAGAAGTGGTGGGAGCAGAGAGGGAGTAACAGGCCATTTTGCACGTATCCGATTGGTTGGAAGCTGGCCACGAGAAGAGAGGGCAAGTTAACCTCGTTGTGCTGCTGGTTGAGGTGGTATTGCTGCTGCTTTCTCTGTTGAAGGTGTCCGTGGGAAACAGGAGTTGGAGGAACTGGTGGTGGAGGAGAGTTGAGATGAGGTTGCTTGCACTCCTGGTGGAAGAAGGCCCTCAAGGATGTAAGAAGATGTTGTTGACGTTACAGAGTCAAAAGTGAGCAAGAGACAGGAGGGAGACGCATCAGCCGTATTCTGAAGTGGAGATAAGGTGCCAGGGACTTCAGGGCCCGATGGGGAACCTTCATGAGACGTTGCTGGTTTTGAAGGACGATGACAGGTGAGGCAAATTGCTGCGAGGCCTCCAATAACCAGGGAGATCATGATGAGAAGGTATTGTGCAGGGGATGTAGTTGGTGGCGAGTATGAAGGATCATTGATGCCTATTGGCGCTTTTGTGTGTGGCACCGTCACTAAACCATGCCCATACACAGTTCAAGGGTGGTGTTGACATAGTGGCTTTGACCAGGAGAAATCTCTTGTGTACGAGAACCACGTGGTACTGCTGTGGAGGCGGATGCTGGCGAGAACGCGCTTCGGGACGTTGAAGTTGACGTCAGTTGGAGGTGTGTTGTGATGGAGAAGAGTACCGACTACAATAGCTATGAGGCTGTGCAGTCACGCACAAATGTGCCGCAGCTCCGCAAAAGAAGCGATCCGCGGAATGGGGACCGAGAAGGCAGAGGGTCCGCGCACAGGATGCTGGCTCCCGCGGATGCGGTTGAGCGAGGGGTAGCGCGGATACGAGGAGGCAAGGGATGGGGTATTGATGGGAAGTCCGCCGCAGGCCAACAACTCGTCTGCGGCGGTTCTCCTCAGTTGAAGAACTTGTGGAAAGGCGGGAATCGGCGAAGGGAAGAGCTGCGGTGCGAAGGGAACAGGGACAAGTCACAGTGGAATCCGCGGCCATTGACAAAGCACATGCAGGACGGCGGAGGAACTGAGCAATCAGGGGAGAAAACGTCCAATCAGCATAAGCGACCAAGCATCAATCACGGAGGAGTCCCGGGAGACGCACCGCGGGAGACAAAGATTCAAGGAAGAACACGAAGAACCGTGTGCACGAACCGCGGATGGAGAACATGACCAACAGAAGATAGGCAGTGTGTGTGTGTGTGTGTGAATAGGACGAGACCCGCGGTGCGGTTACGCACCGCGTGGAGTCCAAAATTGGAGGAAATAGGATGGTATGAGAGGGATGAGACTGACGGCGTGTAGACACGCTGTGCGGAGTCTCAAGTAGAGAAGGGCCCCACCAGCAATAGCACAAGTGGAATTCAGACTTGCTTGTCTTCCAAAAGTATTCCATGTACTCCGCAATCAGCTTTATCAAAGTCATTGGCCTACTCTCATTCCTATGCTCCGCCCATCACCTTCCTTGCCCTCTGTTGCTCTCGGAGTCCGATCCGCGGACTGTGGGAGAGTGCGTGAAGAACCGAAAATCCGAGTGAGGTGGGCTGCCGGCGGTGTCCCTTGCTTGCACACGTCCGCAAAACGGGGTTCCGTGGAGAGGAGTCGGACGCCACGAGGTGGTGGACTTCCGTGTGGGAAGAAGTGGAACGCAGAGCATCACTCATCGGTGAGGTGTCTGCGCAAAAGTTTAGACCTTTGGTCCGCAGAATAGCTGATAATCAGGGGTTTGTCATTGCGGGGTGCCGTACTCTAGTGGGTCGCGGAGTGTCGCTTCTCATTGAGATATCTGCATACAGGTCTAGACCTGTGGTCCGCGGCACAACTGATCGTTGGGAGTTTGCCATTATCGGTTGCCATACTCCGGTGGGCCGCGGAGTATTAGCTTTGATCGTGTGTGCGCAGCAGTCCCAAGCCCGTGGTCCGCGGAATAGCCAATAGCCTGAAGGTGACCTGTGTCCGACCACTCACTAGTAGAAGTGAAGTGCATAGTCCGCGGAGATCCGTGAGAGTGACCGCCCGCGGAAAAATTAGGGACGCGGCAAAATTGGGGGTATACGTGTCATGGTGCGGTGAGCGCGGAAAGTTCTTTGCTCTTTGCCAGCAGAACTGCACGTGACTTTCAGATCATTCATTGATGTCGGCGGCCAGCTTCGTGCATCAGGACATCAGACGACGTCAACAGCAACCATCGGCGTGGTGCTTCCTGCCACGACGTGCCGCAACCTACGCGGAGAGCAGGGATTCCTCATCAGTGGCGTCCCGCACGCCAGTCAGTTCCTCACCGGGCACCGAGCCGCTTGTCTAGCACCGACAAGTAACTGAGTGGTTGGAGCAGCTGCACTGGCGCCGCATAATGGACGCGCTGGGAGAACACGTGGACGTGGAGAGTGTCCACAGCTCCGACAGCCATGACTCGGTCCAGCATCAGCAGGGACAAGAGGGCCAGTAGAATGTGCCGCTTGGGGCACGGTGGTTCTCCGATGCACCACCTTCATTGGAGGTATCCTCCGGTGGTTTAGAACTTGAGGCCTATCGCGGACTGGTGTATCAACGTTGTGGCAGACACCAGCAGCAGATTTCCGGCAAAACGAAGCTGCAGCCCGCACACCCGCCTGTGCATCCGCAACCCTTACTGCTGAGCCCCGAGGATTCAGGGATCCCCAAGGCACCAACACCGGACAAGCAGCAGATCTCAGCGCAGCTGCAGCAGGTGCGATTCCCCGCCCCCGCCCTGGGGATGCCCCAGGACGTGAATCTGCCGCACCAGCTGGTGGAGGCAACCATGGGGGCCCCGGCCGCGGAACCACCTATGCACGGCCTGCAACAACAGTTGATGGTCACATCGAAGCAGTCTACGGGGGTCATGCGGATGGGGATGTCTGTGTCTGCACAAGTACCAGGAGCCGCAAAGTTGCCAGTGAGCCACTTCCCCATGAGTCTGACACCTCTGACTATGGGAACAATAGCCACAGGGGCAGCAGCGCAAATCCTGGTGGTCGGAGTGGCCCAACCACCGAAAAATTCGTGGCAGCAGCACATGGGGGGTGGGCAGGTAAGTACGGTGCAACAGCTCCCCGGGTCACAGCCAAGCCCGGTCACCCTGCCAACCGGGGCACCCCCACAGCCGCCTACGCCAAGTACACCACCACAGAAGCAGATGATGATGAGCACCATGCAGGCGGCGGCCATGCCGTATCCGCCTGCGGCAGGACTGCAGCAACCGGCGCATATGCCACCGCAGCTAACGATGCAAGTGGGGGTGATGGCAGGGCCCTCCACAGTCACGCAGCCGCCACCGCAGATGCCTCAGCCCGGAGGCAGACCCAACCACCAAGGGAACATGGTCCAACCTCTACTTACCGGGACCCAACCAACGAGTCATCAGCGGTAGACGACCGGAGGCGGAACACAGCCGACGACTATGACGCAACCCCTTACGGCCACGCCAGCCCTGTGGACGACCTTGACGTAGCAACAGATGGGTCCAATGCCGGTGGGAACGGTGCCGCAGACGCTCGTACCCAACATGATCCCGCAGCCACCCATGCCCACCTACCAGCAGCTCCACCACTAGCAGCCGGTTGAACAATGCCAGTGGGGACACCTCCCCAGGCCTCGCTGCCAATACCACAACAAACTGCGCAGAGCCATTTGTACCTGCCCCCACAACAACTGCAAGGGCATTCGCGCCCAAATACCAGCACTGGGGCAGTAGTTCCTCTCCAGACCACGGCTACGGTCCCATCGGCTCAGATGTACTAGGTACCGCAGACAGCGGCACCACTGGTACAGGGAACCCAGGTTCTGCCGCCTGGGACAGCATTCTTCTCCACACCCTACACCGCCTCCACAACCACTCCCTCTTCTTGGTAAATGCCTCTCCCTCCAACGCAAGCAAATCTTCCCATGCCCGCGGGGCAGCTCCAGATGCCGGTCCCTACGACTGGATACTCCGCAGCTCCACCTGCAGCCCTTCCCCCACCACATGCTGTGACTGCGTTGACGACTAACCGCAGCACCGTCCCACAGCTGCAATACATCCGTTCCGAGCCCGCCAACATTCCCTGGCTGGACTCTTTCAAAGGTGCCCCAGAGGAAGACCCCTGGGTCTGGCTCAAACAAATCACCCTCTATGCTAGCATCGGCCGGATTCCGCCCAATCTCTGTCTCGCCACCGCAGAACTCCATCTTCAGGGAGCGGCAGAGGGCTGGCACAACACACGAGCACCTTTTCCATCTTTTGAGGACTTTGGCAATGCCCTCATCAAACGCTTCAAACACTTAATGAAAGAAGAAGCGCTACGAAAGATTGAGAAAGAGGTCATGCGCAACGACGAGGACATCCGCCGTTTCCTCGACCAGTTTTTGACCTGGGCCTCAGTGTCCAAGAATCCGTAGGGAGAAGGTATGCCAATATGGGTTATGTTGCATAACCTCATCCTCGCACTTCTAGATGAGATCAGCGGCCTCATGATCGCTGACCGCTATCTGTTCCTTCAAGATGCGGTGCGGGACGCTACAGCTATTTTTACCAGACAGCGATCTACTCGACCATACCAGGGCAGTGACACCCCTTCACCCTCATCTTCATACGCACCCCCTCCACAGCAGCAGAAGCCAAAAGCCTGCTACACATGCCAGAGTCTGGAACACATTGCGCGGGATTGCCCACGCAAGCGACAAGTGACTCCGCGCCCTGAGCCCGTCTCCCAGGATCTTATGGTCCAACAATGGCAGCAGTACTAGAACCCGGCATGGCCAGGTCCGCACCAGTAGCCTCAGCAGCAGCAGAAACAACAACAACAGCAGCAACCACAGCAGCAATCGCATCCGCCCCCCACCGGACAAGGAGACCCAAGTCAGGGAATGGGCCAAGGACTCTTGTCCAATCCACCACCAAACCCCACTGATGGAGCCCGCAATGTGAAGCTGGGATTACTCATGGCTGAGGACGAGACTATGGAAGTTACGCCCACGCCCAAGGAAACGGAGCTCATCACACGCGCCCGTCGAGTCAAGCTCCGCGGATGGGATCTATAGGAGGCTGCATAGTTACAGGACAACCTGCGGTGACGAGCGGAAGCCGCCGAAGCCCGGCTACAAGAAGCCATAACGACCTGCTCCATGCAACCCCCCAAAAAGCACCGCCAATCAGATCCCAAGCGTGCGGCACTTCCAGCTGTTGCACACAATTCGCCTGTATCTCAGCCTACTCATACCATTGCAGCTGACTCCGCTGACCCTATCCACAAATGTTTCACCACCCCCATTGCCTCCGTGAACTTCTTTGACTTCCTCCGCATTCATCCCGAGTTGGCTCCGCGGCTCAGAGAGGAATTCACCAAAGCCAATCATCGTCTCCAGACCGTGGGCATCTCCCTTGCCTGCACCGCTCCACCCCACGGCACCCACAACACCCGACGTGTTGTAGCGGATGTACCACCCGCATTAGCCATAGAGGAGATAGAATGGGGCTGGGCACCACAACCCCTGGAACCACCCCGCCGCGATGAACAACACTACGAGGTGGCCTGCTGTGTGGTCTGGATCTGTGGCCGCAAGTTCCTAGCCATCATTGACACAGGGGCGACTCACACCACTGTGGCCCTCCGCGTCCTCTGCCTCATTGGATGGACAGACCGCATCATCCCAACACGGCGGCTGTTTAGTAACTCCGCAGGATGGGCTAGATTATGGAGATGGAGAAATACGGGGCTTACCCTTGCAGGTGGGCACTCTGCATGAACCAATGGATGTCCAGGTAACCCAGGCACGGACCTATGACGTTCTTCTGGGTACGGACTATCTCCTTCCGCGACAAGGCAACCTTCTGTTTTCCCTAGGCGTCATGCAACTCACGTCCACCACAGGCACAAAAGAGACGCCCTCATCACCGTGGGCGATTGTGTGACAGTGCCGGTGGCCGATGGCCCAACCTTCTCCATCTTTGATGCGGCACAAGAGGACACCATTGCACGTTCTCTGAGCAACCTGACACCGGCAGATGATGTCCTGGATGCGGAACAGGTTCACATCGAAGATTGACGTGAACTCTCCACGGAGCATGTCAAAGCAGGGGTGCGGGCCAGCCTTCTGGGGTTATGGCAGCAAGGCGAGCGCGCATTTGGCCCAGGCCTTCCCCTGGACGATGACAACTTCTATCCCATCCGTGAGCAACTGCCGCCTCCACCACTGCGGTGGGACCTCATCCTTCATCCTCCCCTCTCACCATCCCAGAAGCAGGACTTCCGGGACTTGTTGGACTCCTTTGCCGACATCTTTGCTGGGTCTGCGACGGACCTTGGAGCAGTCAACGCCTCTCATGTCATCAACACCAGTTCAGCCACCGCGGCTAAACAGAAGGTCCGCCGAATCCTCCCGGATCACGAGCAGATAATCAATGACGGTCTTGTAGAGTTGAAGGAGCAAGGCGTGATCGTGCCCATCGTCAGCCCCTGGCGTGCTAACTTGGTCATCGTCGGTAAACTGGACGGCTCCAAACGCTTCTGTGTGGACTTCCGCGACCTCAGCCGTGTCACCGAGGAAGATGCATACCCCATGCCCCTGATTGTCGACATACAGGAGCGTCAACAGGGGCGCGGATGGTTTTCCAAGCTCGTCGTCAAAGCAGCCTTCTACACCGTTCCCATGCACCCGGATTCCATCATCAAAACGGCCTTTGTCACCCCTGGGGGCCTCTACGCTTTCACTCGCATGCCCTTCGGTCTCCGCAATGCCAGCGCCACGTTTCAGCGCGTCATGGATTCCACCCTCCGCGGTATTCCCAATGTAAGCTGCTACATCGACGACATCATGGTGGCCGCTCACAGCTTCGAGGACCTCTTCTCCTCCCTCTCCACCGTCTTTGCTGCACTCTGTGCCGCAAATCTTAAACTCAAGGCGGCCAAGTGTTCCATTGGCGTCGTGGAGATGGAATTTTTGGGCTTTTTCATGAGTGTCGACGGCATCAAAACCGACCACGCAAAAGTTGCCGTCGTCAAGGAGTGGCGCCAACCCACCACTGTGGGGCAAGTTAAGATCTTATTGGGCTTTGTCTCCTTCTATCGCAAGTTCGTCCGCGACCACGCCCGTATCATCCGCCCGCTACAGCAAATGACCCATCACGACATCTCATTTGAATGGACTCCGGAGTGTGCAGCAGCTTGGGCAGTAACCAAGCATTGCTTGGTCTCCGCGCCTATGCTGGAATTCCCCGACTTCAACCTCCCTTTTGCCATCACAACCGACTGGTCGCGGGAAGGCCTTGGCGCGGTCCTGTCGCAGTCTATCCTTGAACCGATCCAGCGGGTGATTGCATATGCCAGATGCGCACTCAGTGATGGTGAGCGGAACTACCCACCAGTGAAGGGCGAATGCCTGGCAGTGCTATGGGCTCTACAACAGTTCCGCGACTATATCAAGAACGGCAAGCCTTTCACGGTCCTGACGGATCATCAGGCGTTCCAGTGGCTGCTCACAATGGAGAACCACGAGGGCATCTTGGCCAAGTGGGCTCTCCTCTTGCAGGGCTACAATTTGAGAATCAAGGATCAGCTAGCGCTCGCCAACCGCAACGCGGATGCTCTCAGCCGTCTCCCACGCGAGGACTGGCCACACCCCACGGACCTGCCAGATTGCCCCCAGGAGTCGTCTCCCGCAGCTGTCCTCTTCTCCGTTGATGTTGAGCCCCAGTGGGAGGGCGTCGTTTGCGAATTCACGGAGGAAGAATCCGCGGTCGCATACCAACTCCTGTCCGAGTTGGAGCCTGCAAAATGCTTGGACGCTACGGAGACCCTCCCTGCTCTCCTTGATATCGGCCTTCAGCTTGCTCGCCGCTTCGACCCCACCATCTGCGGTTGGACGTTGGAGGAAATCGCGGCACATATTCCTCCTCGCTTTTCTTGGCCACCATCCCACTGGACTCCCACGGGTGCGCCAGTCGCCATCTCGTCCCCTCCGATGTCCCCTCAACCCTCTGCCTCCCCTATTATCGACACGCGTCACTCCCTCTCCCTGGTCGACTTCCTCCTTCATTCCCCTGCATCTGCGGAATGACTGCAGGCACTCTTTTCCTTCTACAACCCCTCTCTCTCTTCCGTTGGCATCCGCCTCTCTTGCACCCTCACCCGTGATACAGGTGTCCGCATGGTGGCCCATGCAATCGTCACAGCACACTCCCGCGTCCGAGAAGATGCCACCAGTGCGCCATACACATGGGCCCCTGCCCCGTTGGTCCCCGGTCCACCAACACCGGACGAGGTCCACGTGGCATGGTGCTATGTCTGGGTATGTGGCCACAAGTTTGTGGCAATCGTGGACACCGGCACCATCCATACTACCATCGCGTTGTGGATGGCTCGCACCCTGCGTCACGACCATCTCATCGTACCTACTCGACTCCGCTTCTCCATCTGCACCGGAGCCATCGATGCACCCATCGGACAAATCGAGGCCCTACCCATCCAGGTCGCCACCGTGCATGCACCGCACACTGTGCACGTATGTGACGTCCGCACATACGACATGCTCCTGGCAGCCGATTGGCTCGCGCCGTGCCAGGCGCATATACTGCTTGGAGCCGGCATTCTCAGTCTCATTTCCGTTGCCGGCATTCGATCGTTCACCCCGCTCTTCACTTTGGCTCGACCACTCTCCGTCCTCTCTCTTGTGGTTCTCGTGCCACCTGCCCCAGGCACTCAGTTCACCTGCCATGTCACCCGCAATTCCAGTGCCACCCGCGGCACAGCATCTGCAATGGCTCGCCCTTCAGGTGCGGGTTCCGCGCCTTTGAAGGGAGGGAGGGATGAGCGTGCCACGAGACGGACCTTTTGACGACAGTCCACGGGCTGTGTCACAACTGGCGCAAGAAGATCCGCGTCACTCGCCGTAGCAGCCTCACCCGGTGCAACTCTAAGAGCACCACCAGCACCAGCCCCTTCCGCGACAGTAGTAGCATCATCTCGAGCACATCCGGCCCCAGTTCCTTCTGCGGCACCGGCAATGGCGACGACATCTGAAGCCCCACCGACACCAGCCCCTTCCGCGGCACCAGCAGTGGCGACATCGAATGCCCCGTAGGCACCAGCCCCTTCCGCGGCACCGGAAGCTTCAGCGGCGTCCGAGGCAATAGCATTACATGGAGGCCCCCCGGCACCAAGTCATTCCGCAGCACCAAATGTAGCAACATCCCCTGGGGCACCCTCGGTACCAAGTCCCGCCGCAGCAGTAGCAGCAGCGTCACCCAGGACGCCTCCACCATCTGGCCCTGCTACGCCCCCGGCGGCAGCGACACCTGTACGAGTACCACCACCCCCCCGCCCTTCTGCACCAACCGCACATTCCTCCTCTCCACCGGCCTCACGCGGAATTCCACAGCCCCTGCTCAGCAGCGGCACGATCATGGAGGGCGCATAGACACATTTGGAAGAAAGCTCTCGGGACAGTTGAGATCACCCCAAGGATGACCATCTACTGGACGTGGTGAGCAGCGTCGTCCTGCATCTGCTCGATGAACTCCCGGAGGTAGTCCGCGCAAGCTTAGGGGACTCTTTCTTCAACCCCGCCTGGCAAGTGGCCCTGAAGGGAGCGGCCACGACTGCCCTTGCTTTGGGGCCGCAAGCACGACAGGTGCAGTTACTGGAGACAGTGGGGGCCGAGTGCCTCCTTTTGGTGCTCCGCGACCTTCTCAGCCTGCGTCCAACACGGGCCATGGCAGGTGTGGCAACGCTCGTAGACACGGTGCAACCTGATCATAATGTGGATGCTGCCCGCGAATGGTGGCTCCTTGTCTGCAGTGACCAGTCCGCGAATCCCACACGCCGCTATGTACACCTGCTCCAAGAACGTGCCCGGGCACTCACTATATACCACGTCGCCCGCATGCCGGCAGGTTCGATGGAAGTACCAGACCGCAGGAAAACGGCGGAACTTTGGAGGTGGGGCTACCTCTTTGGGCTCACCTCCCGCAGGTGGGGACTGCAATACACGGCAGCGGAGCTGGTAGCCGTCTCTGCGGCGGAGCAGTAGCATGAGCATTGGTTCGCCGCAATCGCCAACGCCTGGCAGCTGACTCAAGACAGCGCCATGCGCCAAGGGGCCATAACCGCGGTAGCCAAAGGGTTATGGAAATCCCTCCAGGGAACACACACGGCACTATCAGAAGAAGCAGTACGTCACTGTGCCCGAGAAGCAATCAACGTGTGTCGGGAGGAGAAGAACCGCACCCACATCGAAACCAAAGAGGTGCACGAGTACCTCCACAACTCTCCCGATCTCACAAGCATGAGGGAACGGCTACGGGCACTTTGGCAAGAGATGGCACAAGAGCAGAGGAGGAAGGAGGAGGCGGCAGTGGAGCAAAAGGCGGTACCAGAAATAGAGGCTATGGTGGAAGCTGTGATTGCGGTTGCGGAACGTGAAGCAGGAATGGAAGGTGTGACAGGACAAGAGACAAAAACCACCCCGTAGACCGAGGCAGCGGATGCAGGGGAAGCGGCGGCCACGGCAAAACAAGCGGCAGGGGTACAGACAGTAGAACAGCAAGAAAAGGCACAGGTGGAAAGCAAAGGACGAGCCCAACACGTGCTTGCCTACGTCAGAGCTGCAATAGCCAGGAGGGAGGTAAAGAAGAACACCTCACAGCCAATCCTGTCCCCTGCTCTGCTCGACAGAAGGGCCAAACTCCAGCGCGTGGCCAGAAGGGCTATGGCATCCGCGGCTCCCGGAAAGCAGGCGGCTCACACGGCGTCAGTCAGCCGGGAGGCTGAACCACAAAAGGATTCCGCTGTGAAGAAATGGGCGCCATCCGCGGAGACTACACCAACATCCCACCACAAGAAGAAAGGAAAGTGGACAGTTGAAGACAGCTCCGCCACTACCACCCCCGCCAAGCGCAGCAAAATAGAAACCCACCAGCTTGTTGACCTGGAATAGCTCGCGCAGGTCCAGCGAAGCATCGCCTAGGCGATGGAGCTGCTTCTGGCGGTATCACGCAACGTCCCAATGTCGGCCGGACCGGTTCCGACCCAACTTCAACCCATCATGGGGGTGCGGGCACCGCATCGCAACACAAGCAGTAGATTGAAGAAGATGCCGCGGTGACTACGGCAAAACAGATGGCAGGTGGGGTGGTGATTTCCGAACTCATCGAATCACCACCACCTGACAAGGACCAACCAACCGCGAGAGGCCGGGGCCTGCTGCGACTCCCCGAGGCAGCACCGGAACAAAAGGCAGAGCCAGAGGCAGGCAAAGTCCGCAGAGTACACGGACAACGGCATGGAGCAGTGCCTGAAATGACACTGCGAAACCAATGGAATGAAGGGGAACTCTGCGCGGTAGGGATTCTGAGCATCTTCCCTGCCCCGGACAGCTGGGACAGGGAGCCCCCTATATACGACGAAAATAACCAATGGCGCCTGCAGGTGATAAAGGCGGAACAAGACGCGAGACGAGCCCAGAGACTACGAGCGCTGGAAAAGGAGAAGAAGAGGAAGCAGGGAGAAGCGGCCGCGGGAAAGGTGGTGAAAGAGAAGCCCGCCGAGACGCAGGACTGGAGGATCTGGCAAGTCGCGCACATCCTGCTCCGCGCCACAACCAAGGAACAGCAGAAGGTGGAGGCGGAGAAGGTGTACAAAGCCTTGGGGACGCGGATGGGGGTCGAACATGGCAGGAGGAAGAATGATGATCTCGCCGTCACCTGCGAACAGTACGCATGGGAAGGTGGCCGTTTGTGGCGGACCAAACCACAAGTCTTATGGGTGCCCCCACCCACCATGCAACGAGCGGTGGTCGAAGCATACCATCAACACCACCACACTGGCGTCCAAGCACTCAAGGAGCGCCTCACCCCCATCCTGCACATACCAAACCTTCTGGCGGCTGTGAAAGACGTGGTGCAATACTGTGCGCCATGTGAGCGCCACCGCAAGATAACGCCGCGGGACATGCCGCTCTTCCTGCCCTCCCCCATCGGCGAGCCATTGGACCGCATCNGTCGAAGCATACCATCAACACCACCACACTGGCGTCCAAGCACTCAAGGAGCGCCTCACCCCCATCCTGCACATACCAAACCTCCTGGCGGTTGTGAAAGACGTGGTGCAAGACTGTGCGCCATGTGAGCGCCACCGCAAGATAACGCCGCGGGACATGCCGCTCTTCAAGCCCTCCCCCATCGGCGAGCCATTGGACCGCATCATCGTTGACTTCCATGGACCCCGTCCTCGCGGCGCCCAAGGAGAGCGAAACTGGATTGCAGCGGTGGATCATTTCACCAAACATATGTGGGCCTGGGCCGTCCCCGACAAGTCCTCTGAACGCGCGGCACGCTTCATCCGGGAGGAAGTGTTCTACAAATTTGGAGGGTGTTGCGTGGTGCACAGTGACAACGGCACCGAGTTCGCGGGAGCGTTTCGCGAGGAGCTTGCGGAGTGGGGAGTGTTGCATGTGCATTTTGGGCGATACCGTCCTCAATCCCAGGGCCAAGTCGAGTGGTTGCACGAGATTCTGGAGCAGGCGGTGGCCACCGCGGAGGCCAAAGATTGGGGGGAAACCCTCAAAGGACCGCCCACTTCATCAACATTACCCCTAGCCGTGCCACCACATTCTCGCCGCATGTCCTCCTCTTTGGGCAGCCCCCCCCCCCGCGGGGCACTCGGCATACCGCAGCCCCCGCTGCTGCTGCCACTGGACCCGGAGCAGCAGCAAGATGGCGGCTCAGAGAAGGAGCAAGAGCTGGCAATGGATAAGGAAGTGCAGGAGTGGTATCGGGCGCGATGCCAGAAGACCGCCATGGTGAGGGCAGAGGCACGACTCCCAGCCTCGGTCTCGGCTTGGCGCGGATGTGATGCCGCCAACCGACGCCTCAACCACGGAGCAATTGAGGAAGGGAACCTGGTATACCTCCGCCCCTTCCCCGGCGCAGGGCGTGAAGCAGAAGAGGCACGGCAAGTGTACCGCGTGGCCACGGTGGATGCGGGACGAGTGTGGCTGGAGGGGCCAGATGGATTCAGTGAACATAGCTACCCTGTGATAGAGTTCGTCCTGCTGCCCCCGGCCTGGCAAACGCACATACCCGGCACGGGTGGAGAACTCCCTCCGCTCGAGGCGCTCAAGGGATCAAGGGGGTGGCACGGGCAGGAGGTGCTGGAATAGTGTAAGACCCAGGTGTTGGAGCAGGAGGAAGTGTGGAGTCAGGAACCTCAAGAAGAACCGACTGACGGCTGTGACGTGCAGGAGGTCTCCGCGGAAGAAGGACGTATAGTACAGGAACAGCAAGCAGAAGAATTGAGGGGCCTGCAACAACCAGCACCGCAGGAGCAGCAAGAGCAGCAGGAGCCGCAGGAGCCGCAGGAACAACAGGAGCAGCAAGAACGGCAACAGCCAAGATCACAACAGACGGGCAGCAGATAGATGACCCCACAGGGGGTCACCGATGCTCCACGAAGGATTGTCCCTATGAGTCCTCGCGCTCTAGCTACCTACACGGGACCCTGCGTAGTCTGTGGAGAGAACCTGCCCAAGGAGAAGCTCCTGAAAGACGTTTGCCGCGCCTACGGCCAACCCGTCCACCAATGGCTGGCCAAGAGCTGCATTGGATGGAACCGTACCTGTTTGCGGTGCATGAGTGAAGGCCAGGGGAAGAGGCAGAGCAGAAAGAAGAAGGAGGCCATGGAGCCGGCCCAGGCTCCGGGGGAGGAGAAGCGAGAGGGGGATGGGACCCCGATGAGGAGGAAGAGGAGGAGGAAGAGGAGGCAACCGGGGCGCGGCAAGGGCCTCGCACGGCAACGGGGGCCACCATGCGACAATGGCAAGAGGATGGTCGGATGGCAGCGGCAGAACAGGCTCAGAAAGAAAAGGCACGACAGACGTGTGCTCAATGCGGGTATTGCTAGGGCCGACGGGTGCAGGACTTTGAAGGATGCCACCGAAGGATATGCGACAAGTGCCTGGAGCAGCCGCGGAACGCGAAGGGAGAGCAGAGCGGAGCAGAGAAGTGTCGGAAGTGCCGCCAAGATATCGAGCGCGAGCACGGGATCCGGAAGCCGCCGCATGTCACCGCAGAAGGAGAGGAGGTGGATTCGGATGATGAGGAAGAACAGGATCCGCCTGCACCTGCTGCAGAAAACTGCCCCACCTGCATAAAGGCTGTCCGCATGGGGGAGCGCTACACCCAGTGTGGCCGGATGGCTCATCATTGCTGCTTTGTATCGGGCAGCTCGGTATGGGCAGAGCTGTGTCAAAGATGTGTGGGAGCGGAAATTGTGGAAGAAGGGGCCTCACTATAGTACGCCACTGAAACTTTGGCCCCACTCTGCGAAGGGTGTGAAACACAGCTGACCGAGTTTGGCAAACCCTACGGCATATGTCGGACCATGTGCCACCTGTGGTGTGGCAAGCGCGGGAAGGAGGGCATCTGGACCTGCGGCAACTGTCGCAACAAGTCGCGGCGGATGAAATGGAAGTTCTCCAACAAGCACATCTGCACGGGAGACAACTGCTTTGGTCGTCTTG
The DNA here is from genome assembly GCA_023375785.1 of Penium margaritaceum. NCBI lineage: Eukaryota > Viridiplantae > Streptophyta > Zygnematophyceae > Desmidiales > Peniaceae > Penium > Penium margaritaceum. The sequence goes on from SZWC01001013.1 coordinate 142,292, forward strand.
AGGGGTCAGTCTACCGGTGCAAGCAATACGGAGGCCTTGCACATGAATCTTGCGCCAAGGAGGTGGGGCGGAGCTGCAAAGGCAAACGGATTTACCGATGCTCAAGCTGCCAAAAGTACGAGCGCGCCCCACACTGCTCCTCTTTTAGGAACTTAGTCGGCGTACCCACAATCGGAGCGCGATGTGAAGGATGCCGGCTATTTGCCCACGACGAGTGCACGGTGAAGCTCAAGCGGAGGGGAGGAACGGTGGAAAAGAACTACCGGCCGTGCCAGGAACGGGGTCGCCCCAAGCCCCGCAAGCATTTCACGTAGAAAACGCGCAAAGAGACTCTGGGACAGAGTCTAAAAAAAAGGGGGGTTGGGGGCATCAGTGTCACGCACAAATCTGCTGCAGCTCCGCAAAAGAAGCAATACGCGGAATGGGGACCGAGAAGGCAGAGGGTCAGCGCACAGGATGCTGGCTCCCGCGGATGCGGTTGAGCGAGGGGTAGCGCGGATCCGAGGAGGCAAGGGCCAGGGTATTGACGGGCAGTCCGCCGCAAGCCAACAACTCGTCTGCGGCGGTTCTCCTCAGTCGAAGAACTTGTGGAAAGGCGGGAAGCTGCGGAGGGAAGAGCCGCGGTGCAAAGGGAACAGGGACAAGTTGCAGTAGAATCCGTGGCCACTGACAAAGCACAGGCAGGACGGAGGAGGAACTGAGCAATCAGGGGAGAAAACGTCCAATCAGCATTAGCGACCAAGCATCAATCACGGAGGAGTCCCGGGAGACGCACCGTGGAAGACGAAGATTCAAGGAAGAACATGAAGAACCGCATGCACGAACCGTGGATGGAGAACATGATCTACAGAACATAGGCAGTGTGTGTGTGTGTGTGTGTGTGTGAATAGGACGAGACCCGCGGTGCGCAACCGCACCGCGTGGAGTCCAACATTGGAGGAAATAGGATGGTGTGAGAGGGATGAGACCGACGGCGTGTAGACACGCTGTGTGGAGTCCTAAGTAGAAAAGGGCCCCACCAGCAAGAGCACAAGTGCAACCCAGACTTGCTTGTCTTCCAAAAGTATTCCATGTACTCCGCAACCAGCTTTATCAATGTCATTGGCCTACTCTCATTCCTATGCTCCGCCCATCGCCTTCTTGCCCTCAGTTGCTCTCAGAGTCTGATCCGCGGACTGTGGGAGAGTGCGTGAAGAACCAAAAAACTGAGTGAGGTGGGCTGCCTGCGGTGTCCCTTGCTTGCACACGTCCGCGGAACGGGGTTCCGCGGAGAGGAGTCGGACGCCACGAGGTGGTGGACTTCCGTGTGGGAAGAAGTGGAACGCGGAGCATCACTCATCGGTGAGGTGTCTGCGCAAAAGTTTAGACCTGTGGTCCACGGAATAGCTGATAATCAGGGGTTTGTCATTGCGGGGTGCCGTACTCTAGTGGGCCGCGGAGTGT
>SZWC01001013.1:143857-203974 GCA_023375785.1 Penium margaritaceum
CCGAGTGAGGTGGGCTGCCGGCGGTGTCCCTTGCTTGCACACGTCCGCGGAACGGGGTTCCGCGGAGAGGAGTCGGACGCCACGAGGTGGTGGACTTCCGTGTGGGAAGAAGTGGAACGCGGAGCATCACTCATCGGTGAGGTGTCTGCGCAAAAGTTTAGACATGTGGTCTGCGGAATAGCTGATAATCAGGGGTTTGTCATTGCGGGGTGCCATACTCTAGTGGGCCGCGGAGTGCCGCTTCTCATTGAGATATCTGCATAGAGGTTTAGACCTATGGTCCGCGGAACAACTGATCGTTGGGAGTTTGCCATTATCGGTTGCCATACTCTGGTGGGCCGCGAAGTATTAGCTTTCATCGTGTGTGCGCAGCAGTCCCAAGCCCGTGGTCCGCGGAATAGCCAATAGCCTGAAGGTGACCTGTGTCCGGCCACTCACTAGTAGAAGTGAAGTACATAATCTGCGGAGATCTGCAGAGAGTGACCGCCCGCGGAAAAATCAGGGACGCGGCAAAATTGGGGGTATCATGTGCCCATACACAGCTCCTTTGCCTTTGCAGGTGGGAGAGGCGTAGGCAGTTTGGCTGTTCTTTGGGCGGGAAGCGACGGTGCGGCTTGGCTCGGCGGTTCAAGCATCAGAGGTGCAAAAGAGGGCAATGGTGGATGCAGGTTATTTCCCTTTTGCTCTGATACCATGTCAGGAAACTGCAAGGAGCTTAGGATGTTGGTGAAGGTAGATGTGAAACGAACTTTGTTAGACAGAAGTTTCGGTGAAGCTGCAGGGAGCTGACGGGCAGATGACGTCACGAGGATAGTGGAAGATGTAACTTGGTTGGGAAGATTGCATCCTTGAACAAGAGCTGGTTAGGAGAAGGACATGCATGACAGAGGATGCAGTAGGATTGTGGTCACGAGGAGCGTGAGCGACGAGTGAAATGGGCGCAGTCCGACATCGACCGGCGCTGCGAGCGGAAGCGATATGTGGCGTGTGTGCAGTCCGTTATGGATGGGCGCTGAGAAGCGGTGATGGATACATGTTGAAGAGTGGGCACAGTGCCACGGGCACGGGCGCGAAACGTAGATGAAGTAGGACGGTGCCGCAGCACCAAGGCATGGGCCGGAAGGCCGCAGCGCTGAGGTGTGGGCAGAAGCGATGATGATGGTAGCAAGGCGTGGACGCAGTGCCGATGGGCACGGGCGCAAGAGTAAGAGGAGGGATTCGGCTTGTTGGGCAACTCACAAGATTGAGCCTAAGAGGCAAGCAAAGTACCATGTGCTGAGAGTGAAGAGTGAGAAGAGACACGCATGGTAAGGCGTGGGAGTGAAGAGGAGCGAAGCGATTGAGCTGAAACGATAACTGATTGATAGGCAAGAAATTGAGAAGGCAGTATATCCATGCATGTATCTAAGCTAGTGTATCCTAAGCTACTTCGTAGCTAAGCCCGCGCTACGGTGGGCGATGCTTACGGTGACACCGCAGCCGCTTCGCGGTTGCTGCTGTTGGTGCTGTGCCTTGGTGTCGGTGCACAGTTGCAACGGCGACATCTTTGAGTGTTGGACTGTAGTGGAGACCGAGCCGTTCTTTAGAGCTTTGTCTGCCTGCACCGTTAGCTTTGGTCGTTGTCCAGGCGGGAGACTGGCCGTTTGGTTTACCGTTCGCGAAGTGTTGGTACGGTGGAGTCTTCGGGACCTGAGCTGGTCCTCGACCGGATAGTTTGGTATTTCGGTCTCGAGTGGGATGTGGGTAGATGGGGGAGACCGAGGGTAGATGAGAGATAAACCTGTGACATTGTGATCTTGTAGATTTTCTCTGACAAGTGCGTGTATGTGCGTGTAAGTGCGTGTAATTGCGCATAAGTGTGTGTAAGTGCGTGTAAGTGCGTGTAAGTACGTGTAAGTGCGTACAAGTACATGTAAGTGCGTGTAAGTGTATGTAAGTACGTGTAAGTGCGTGTAGGTACGTGTAAGTCCGTGTAAGTGCGCGTAAGTACATGTAAGTGCTTGTAAGTGCGTGTAAGTATGTGCAAGTGTGTGAAGGTACGTGTAAGTGCGTGGAAGTGCGTGTAAGTACGTGTAAGTGCGTGTAAGTGTGTGTAAGTGTGTGTAAATGCATGTAAGTGCATGTAAGTGCGTGGAAGCACGTGTAAGTACGTGTAACTACGTGTAAGTGCGTATAAGTGCGTGTAAGTGCGTGTAAGTGCGTGTAAGTGCGTGTAGGTGCGTCTAAGTGCATGTAAGTGCGTGTAAGTGCGTGTAAGTTTGTGTAGGTGCGTGTAAGTGCATGTAAGTGTGTGTAAGTGGGTGTAAGTGCGTGTAAATGTGGGTAATTGCGTGTAAGTGCATGTAAGTGCGTGTAAGTGCGTGTAAGTGCGTGTAAGTGCATGAAAGTGCGTGTAAGTACGTGTAAGTGCATGTAAGTGCGTGTAAGGGTGTGTAACTGCGTGTAAGTTTGTGTAAGTATGGGTAAGTAGGTGTAAGTGCATGTAAGTGTGTGTAAGTGCATGTAAGTATGTGTAAGTACTTGTAAGTGCATGTAAGTGCCTGTAAGTGCGTGCATGTGCGTGTAACTGCGTATAAGTGTGCGTAACTGTATGTACGTGTGTGTAAGTGTGTGGAAGTGCGTATAAGTGCGTTTAAGTACGTGGAAGTGCGTATAAGTATGTGTAAGTGCATTTAAGTACATGTAAGTGCCTGTAAGTACGTGTATGTGTGTGTAAGTGTGTATAGGTGTGTGTAAGTGCGTGTAAGTACGTGTAAGTGTGTGTAAGTGTTTGTAAGTGTGTGTAAGTGCGTGTAAGTGAGTGTAAGTCCATATAAGAGTGTGTAGGTACGTATAACTGCGTATACCTACGTGTAAGTACATGTAAGTGCATGTAAGCATGTGTAACTGTGTGTAAGTGCATGTAAGTGCGTGTAAGTACGTGTAAGTGTGTGTAAGTGCGTGTAAGTATGTACAAGTGTGTGTAAGTGCTCATAAGTATATGTAAGTGCGTGTAAGGACGTGTAAGTGCGTGTAAGTGCATGTAAGTACGTGTAAGTGCATGTAAGTACGTGTAAGTGTGTGTAAGTGTGTGTAAGTACGTGTAACTGCGTGTAAGTACGTGTAAGTGTTTATAAGTACGGGTAAGTGCATGTAAGTACGTGTAAGTGCATGTAAGTGCGTGTAAGTGTGTATAAGTGTGTGTAAGTGTATGTAAGTGCGTGTAAGTGCGTGTAAGTGTGTGTAAGTGTAAGTAAGTGTAAGTGCTTGTAAGTGCGAATAAGTGTGTATAAGTGTGTGTAAGTGCATGGAAGTGCGGGTAAGTATGTATAAGTGCGTGTAACTGCGTGTGAGTGCGTGGAAGTAAGTATCAGTGCGTGTAAGTACGTACAAGTACTATTATGTGTGCGTGCAAGTGTGTGTAAGTGCGTAAAAGTACGTGTAAGTGTGTGTCTGTGCGTTTCAGTGTGTGTAACTATGCGAAACGATGTGTAAGTGTGTGTAACGACATGTAAGTATGTGTAAGTATGTGTAAGTGCGTATAAGTGCGTTTAAGTACGTGTAAGTGCGCGTAAGTGCCTGTAAGTTCATGTAAGTACGTGTAAGTGCGTGTAAGTACATGTAAGTGCGTATAAGTATGTGTAAGTGTGTGTAAGTGTGTGTAAGTGCGTGTAAGTATGAGTAAGTGCCTGTAAGTGCTTGTAAGTACGTATAAGCACGTGTAAGTGCGTGTAAGTGCGTGTAAGTTTGTGTAAATGCGTGTAAATGTGTGTAAGGAGGCATAAGTGCGTGTAAGTGCGTGTAAGTGCGTGTAAGTGCGTGTAAATGCGTGTAAGTACGTGTAAGTATGTGTAGCTACGTATATTTGCATGTAACTACGTAAACCTGTGTACCACTATGTGTAAGTGCGTGTAATTGCGTGTAAGTGTGTGTAAGTGTGTGTAAGTGCGTGTAAGTGCCTATTAGTATGTATAAGTGCGTTATAGTATGTGTAAGTGCATGTAAGTGCGTGTAAGTGTGTGTAAGTGCATGTAAGTGCATGTAAGTGTGTGTAAGTGTGTGTAAGTGCATGTAAGTACGTGTAAGTACTTATAAGTGCGTGTAAGTGCGTGTAACTGCGTATAAGTGCGTATTAGTGTATGTACGTGTGTGTAAGTGCGTTTTAGTGCGTATAAGCGCGTATAAGTGCATAGAAGTGCGTTTAAGTGTGTGTAAGTGCGTTGAAGTACATGTAAGTGCATACAAGTGCGTGTAAGTGCGTGTAAGTGCGTTTAAGTGTGGGTAAGTACGTGTAAGTGCATATAAGTACGTGTAAGTGCGTGTACGTACGTGTAAGTACGTGTAAGTGCCTGGAAGTGCGTATAAGTGTATGCAAGTGTGTGTAATTGCGTAAAAGTGCATGTACGCCCCTGTACGTGCATGCAAGTGTGTGTAGGTGCGTGTAAGTACGTGTAAATGTGTGTAAGAGCGTGTATGCATGCGTAAGTGCGCGTAAGTGCGCATACGTGCGTGTAAGTGCGTGTAAGTACACGTAAGTGCGTATAAGTACGTGTAAGTGGGAGCAAGTACGTGTAAGTGTGTGTAAGGACGTGTAAGTGCGTGTTAGAGCATGTAAGTGCGTGAAAGTACGCGTAAGTGCGTGTAAGTGCATGTAAGTGTGCGTAAGTGCGTATAAGTGCGTGTAAGTGCGGGTAAGTACGTGTAAGTGCGTGTAAGTGTGTGTAAGTGCGTCTAAGTGCGTGTAAGTTTGTGTAAGTGCATGTAAGTACGTGTAAGTGTGCATAAGTGTGTGTAAGTGCGTGTAAGTGCGTGTAAGTGCGTGTAAGTGTGTAGAAGTGCGTGTAGGTTCGTGTAAGTGTGTGTAAGTGCACGTAAGTGTGTGTAAGTGTGTACAAGTACGTGTAAGTGTGTGTAAGTGCATGTAAGTGCGTGTAAGTGCGTGTAAGTACGGGTAAATGCGTGTAAGTGCCTGTAAGTGTGTGTAAGTGCGTGTAAGTGCGTGTAAGTGCATGTATGTACGTGTAAGTATCTTTAAGTGCGCGTAAGTGCGTGTAAGGGCCTATAAGTGCGTGTAAGTGCGTGTAAGTACGTGTAAGTACGTGTAAGTGCGTGTAAGTACGTGTAAGTGTACATACGTGCGTGTAAGTACGTGTAAGTATGTATAAGTGCGTGTAAGTGCGTGTAAGTGCGTATAAGTGCATGTAAGTGCGTGTAAGTGTATGTAAGTGCGTGTAAGTGTGTGTAAGTGCGTGTAAGTGCGTGTAAGTGCGTGTAAGTACGGGTAAGTGCGTGTAAGTGCGTGTAAGTGTGTGTAAGTGCGTCTAAGTGCGTGTAAGTTTGTGTAAGTGCATGTAAGTACGTGTAAGTGTGCGTAAGTGTGTGTAAGTGCGTGTAAGTGCGTGTAAGTGCGTGTAAGTACGGGTAAGTGCGTGTAAGTGCGTGTAAGTGTGTGTAAGTGCGTCTAAGTGCGTGTAAGTTTGTGTAAGTGCATGTAAGTACGTGTAAGTGTGCGTAAGTGTGTGTAAGTGCGTGTAAGTGCGTGTAAGTGCGTGTAAGTACGGGTAAGTGCGTGTAAGTGCGTGTAAGTGTGTGTAAGTGCGTCTAAGTGCGTGTAAGTTTGTGTAAGTGCATGTAAGTACGTGTAAGTGTGCGTAAGTGTGTGTAAGTGCGTGTAAGTGCGTGTAAGTGCGTGTAAGTACGGGTAAGTGCGTGTAAGTGCGTGTAAGTGTGTGTAAGTGCGTCTAAGTGCGTGTAAGTTTGTGTAAGTGCATGTAAGTACGTGTAAGTGTGCGTAAGTGTGTGTAAGTGCGTGTAAGTGCGTGTAAGTGCGTGTAAGTACGGGTAAGTGCGTGTAAGTGCGTGTAAGTGTGTGTAAGTGCGTCTAAGTGCGTGTAAGTTTGTGTAAGTGCATGTAAGTACGTGTAAGTGTGCGTAAGTGTGTGTAAGTGCGTGTAAGTGCGTGTAAGTGCGTGTAAGTACGGGTAAGTGCGTGTAAGTGCGTGTAAGTGTGTGTAAGTGCGTGTAAGTGCGTGTAAGTGCGTGTAAGTGCGTGTAAGTGTGTGTAAGTGCGTGTAAGTGCGTGTAAGTGCATGTATGTACGTGTAAGTATCTTTAAGTGCGCGTAAGTGCGTGTAAGGGCCTATAAGTGCGTGTAAGTGCGTGTAAGTACGTGTAAGTACGTGTAAGTGCGTGTAGGTACGTGTAAATGTACATACGTGCGTGTAAGTACGTGTAAGTATGTATAAGTGCTTGTAAGTGCGTGTTAGTGCGTATAAGTGCATGTTAGTGCGTGTAAGTGTATGTAAGTGCGTGTAAGTACGTGTAAGTATGTATAAGTGCTTGTAAGTGCGTGTTAGTGCGTATAAGTGCATGTTAGTGCGTGTAAGTGTATGTAAGTGCGTGTAAGTGTGTGTAAGTGCATGTAAGTGCGTGTAAGTATGTTTAAGTACGCGTAAGTACGTGTAAGTGTCTGTAAGTGCGTGTAAGTGCGTGTAACTACGTGTAACTACGTGTAAGTGCATGTGAGTACGTGTAAATGTGTGTACGTGCATGTAGGTAAATGTACGTACGTGTAAGAACGTATAAGTGCTTCTAAGTGCGTGTAAGTACATGTAAGTGTCTGTAAGTGCGTGTAAGTTTGAGTAAGTGTGTGTAAATGCGTCTAAGAATGCATAAGTGCGGGTAAGTGCGTGTAAGTGCGTCTAAGTGTGTGTAAGTGCGTTTAAGTGCGTGTAACTACATGTAACTGTGTGTAAGTGCGTGTAAGTGCGTATAAATGCGTATAAGTACATGTGAGTACGTGTAACTACATGTAGCTGCATGTTATTGCGTATAACTGTGTACAACTATGTGTAAGTGTGCATAAGTGTGTGTAAGTGTGTGTAAGTGCGTGTAAGTGCGCGTAAGTGCGTGTTTGTGTGTACAAGTGCATGTAAGTACGTGTAAGTGCATGTAAGTGCATGTAAGTGTGGGTAAGTGCATGTAAGTGCGTGTAAGTGCATATAAGTGTGTGTAAGTGCGTGTAAGTGCGTTTATGTGTGTGTAAGTATGTGTAAGTGCGTGTATGTGCATATAGGTGTGTGTAAGTGCATGTGAGTACGTGTAAGTGCGTATAAGCACGTCTAAGCATGTGTAAGTGCGTGGAAGTGTGTGTAAGTGCGTGTATGTGCATATAGGTGTGTGTAAGTGCATGTGAGTACGTGTAAGTGCGTATAAGCACGTCTAAGCATGTGTAAGTGCGTGGAAGTGTGTGTAAGTGTGTGCAAGTGCGTGTAAGTACGTGTAAGTGCATGTACGCCCGTATACATACATGCAAGTGCGTGTAAGTGTGTGTAAGTATTTGTAAGTGCGTATAAGTGCGTGTAAGCACACGTAAGTGTTCGTAAGTGCGCATAAGTGCGTGTAAGTGCATGTAAGTACACATTAGTGCGTACAAGTGCGTGTAAGTGGATGCAAGTACGTGTAAATGTATGTAAGGGCGTGTAAGTGGGTGTTAGTGCGTGTAAGTGCGCATAAGTACGTGTAAGTCCGTTTAAGTACGTGTAAGTGTGCGTAAGTCCGTATAAGTGTGTGTAAGTACGGGTAAGTACGTGTAAGTGCGTGTAAGTGTGTGTAAGTGCGTGTAAGTACGTGTAAGGGTGTGTTTGTGTGTGTAAGTGCGTGTATATGTCTGTAAGTGCGTGTAAGTGCGTGTAAGTGTATATAAGTGCGTGTAAGTGCGTGTAAGTACGTGTTAGTGCGTACAAGTGTGTGTATGTGTGTGTAAGTGTGTGTAAGTGTGCGTAAGTGTGTGTAAGTGCGTGTAAGTACGTGTAAGTATGTGTAAGTGCATGTAAGTGCGTGTAAGTGCATGTAAGTGTGGGTAAGTGCGTGTAAGTGCATGTACGTGCAGGTACGTGCGTGGAAGTGTGTGTTAGTATGTGTAAGTGTGTGTAAGTGTGTGCAAGTGCGTATAAGTACGTGTAAGTGCGTGTAAGTGTGTGTAAGTATGCGTAAGTGCGTGTAAGTGCCGATAAGTGCGTATAAGTGTGCGTAAGTGCGTGTAAGTGTGTGTAAGTGCGTATAAGTGCGTACAAGTACTTGAAAGTGCGTGTAAGTGCGTGTAAGTATGGATAAGTGGGTATAAGTGCGTGTAAGTGTGTGTACATGCAGGTACGTGCGTGTAAGTAGGTGTAAGAGCGTATGAGTGTGTGTGAGTTTGTGTGAGTGTTGATGCCCCCAATTTTGCTGTGCACAATGCTACTTCCGCGCATTCTAACTCCGCATTTGCCCTACTCCGAGATTTTGCTGCTCCGCCACTCTGCTGCTCACTTCTCCGCTACCTCTCGTGGACTTCCGCGGATGCTTTGCACCTTCTAGGTCCCAGTCTTAGGCAGTGCTCCGCGGCTCCCTCCTTGCCAGCACGAGAGTCCGCCACCTCGTGGCCTCTGACTTCTTCGCCCACGGAACTTTGTTCCGCGGTTGTGTGCAAGGTCGCGGATTCGCCAAGAGCACTTCTTGCCCGACCTGTGCTCCCTGGTGATGACAACACTCAGCGGTATCTTGGGTTGCTCTCAGGAGGGGTAGATTGAGCAGTAGGTTCCGCACGCACCTAGAAGATATCAATTGGTCCTCCGCGAAACAACTCCGCGGAGAGCACGGTGGCAAGTTCCTCAACTGGTGCAGATCTTAGTGGGTGGAGCGTGGGTGTGAACCAATACCAGCATTCGTGCGGATTGATGAGACATAGGGACTATTGAGCTCATGAGCGGGAAATACACTTGCATTTACCCAAGTCACAAGAGATCAGACAAAGGGGAGGCAAGTTTGGTCATTGGCCAGATTGTGCTAGTCCCTCCACTACACTACTACTTTGTATCCACCAAAACTAGCTCTCTAAGACTCCTCCTATCACTCTTACCCTAATTTCGGACTCCGTCGGCGCGCTACACGCGCCGCGGGTCTCGTCCTTGACACATACACACACTCTTCACTACTATATTTCCTTGTTCTGTGACTACATCTTTCTCTAGTCCGCGGGTTGCATGCTCGCGGTCTTGTGTCCTTCCTTGAATCTTCGTCTTTGCGCGGTGCGTCCTCCCGGTCCTCCTGCTTGATTATTGCTGCCCATCTTGAGCTCTCATTGGTCGAGCTTCCCTTTGACGTCTGGTCTTGTCGTCTTGCATCTCTGCACGTCCGCCGCTTTAGCTTCTCCGCGGCTCGACCCATATTCCCTTGTCACCGAGGATTCTCATCCTACTCTTCCTCCCTTTCCAGTTCTCCCGCGTCCATTTTTGCCATCTGGCGGCAACTTTTCCCGCGTCTTTTCCCCGATTGCTTCCAGATTCCGCGCCACCCCATGCTCTACCTCAATTATATCGCGTGAGCCAGCATGCCTTGCGCGTTCTCCGACACTCCACGGTTACCCTGTTATCCTCCTGTGCGGATCACTGGCCACGGAAGCTTTGTTCCGCGGATCTGTGGATGGCGGTGATTTCTCCTCCGTGGATCCATCTTTTCCTCAACGGAGATGCAGTAGATCCTCGCCTAATACTGATGCCCCCAACCCCCCTTTTCCAAGACTTTGTCCCAGAATCTCCTTATTGCAACAGACGAGTGAAATTTTCTTGGGGAGCTGGCCGGCGCCGCTGTTGACAAGGGCGGCAGTAGGTTTCCTCCTCTCCGCCTTCACGCTGATACTGTGCGGAGCATTTTTGATGCACATACAGCTGGCAGCCCTCACACCTGGCGCTGGCGGTGATATCTTCCGCGCCCAGTCTCTTCTTGCAGGTTGAGCAATGGGGGATTCGTTCGTATGTCCTGCAGCCGGTACTGCGATACACCGTCAGCCCCTCCTCATTCTTGTCCACCTTTGTGGCGCACTGTGCATGGGCCCATCCTCTGTAGTGCTCACAATGGCACGCTGTCCATGTGACAACCCCCATACATCCGTCTCCACAGCACTGCAGTCCAGAGTTCTCCGCACCCCAGTTTGCTTTTCTGGGCTGTGCCAAGCATTGGTGGCATGTCCATACTCCTTCCTTACCCCTCTTGCCACACCGCAGATGGCACATTTTTATGCACATGCCACATCCCTTGCGGAACTCCGCCATCCCTTCGTGGCAGGCTGCGCAAGCAGGTTCTCGTGTCTCTGCGATGAAGCTGAGGTAGCAGTCTGCCTCAAGGAGCTCATTGCCCACACATTGGTGGCATTGGCCTTTCCAGGCGGAACTGCCGGCCACCAGGCATTTGGGGTGCGCCAACCTCGTGCGGACAACACATTTTTCCCCGTTTGGCACGGTCTTTAGGCGTGTAGGGCATGCCGCGGATTGCTGCCTTTCCATTCCTGGTTCCTCCTCTTCCTCTGGTTCTTCCTCTTCCTCTCCCTCATTAACTCGCGGTGCCCTGCAAACACCTTGTTGCCTCTCAACCTCCTCTCTGCACCTCTTGCACACCACAGCCCCGCTTTGCCCCTGCGCCCATCACGAGGTGGGGCCAAGCAACCTGTGCAGATCTTGCGCAAGCATCCGCCACAGTCCTGCACCTCCACTCCCCACCACTGGTCGCATTGAGCGCATTTCTTTTCTTCTAGTTCCTTCATCCTTTTCTCTTCCACCGCGACCTGTCCCTCCGCCTGCCACTGCCTCATTGTGGCCCCGTAAACGGAGCGCGGACCTCTCCTTCGCTCTGGAGATCCTTCTTCCTTCTCCTCCTCTTCCTCCTCCTCCTCTGGGTCCCATCTCCCGCGGGGCGGTGCTCCCCCAGTGCCGGGTCCTGCTCCCTCTTCCTCATCCCTTTTCTTCACGGATTCTCGTTCAGCAGCCTCCTTCAGGCATCGCAGGCAGGTTCGATTTCGTCTGATGCAGGTCTTGGATGCTCCGCCGACGTACTGATGCACTGGATTCCCGCATACCCGGCACACCACCTTTAGGAGTGATTCAGTAGGGGGGTTCTATCCGCACCACACACACGTGCCTGTGTAGTCAGCCAAGGCCTCAGGGCTCATGGGCATCCTTGTCTGCGGTGGTACCTTCTGGGGTAGCTGCGGGGATACTCCCATTGGAGTCCGCTTGGGCTGAGACTCAGGTCTGCCTTCAGATTCCTTTCCCTAGTCCCGCGGATTTCCCTGCTCTTGCCGTCTCTTCTCCTGCTGCTCCTGCTGTTGCTCCCACCACCGCGGCTTGCGTTGTTGTTCCTTCTGCACCTCCTCCGCCGCAAGTTTGCGGACATCGGACTCCTCCTCCTCAACCTCCTCTGGTTCCTGGCTCCATTCTTGCTCTTGCCGTGACACCTACCCTTCGCAGATGTCTAGCACCTCTTCCTCTCTCCAGCCCCTCCAACCCCTCCGCTGCCCCAGCGGCGGTAGGCGACCTCCTGCCCCGGGGATGTGCATCTGCCATGCAGGTGGCAGTAGCACGAATTCCGTGGCTAGGTAGCTGCGGTCGCTGAACCCCTCCGGTCCCTCCAGCCACACCTGCCCCGGCTCCATGCTAGCCACTCGGTACACCTCCTACGGTTCCCCTGCTTCTCTCGTGGCACTGGGGAAGGGGCGGAGATACACCAGGTGGCCTTCCTTGATGGACCCATGGTTCAGCCGTCGGTTTGCCGTATCACATCCGCGCCAGGCAGCGACCAAACCTCTCAACCGCGCCTCCTCCCGCATGGCCTTTGTCTGCTCGTAGCGCTTGCGAAACCATTCATCGACCGCCTTGTCCTCCTCATCCTCCGAGAGTTTCTCTTGCTCCTCCGGGGCAAGCGGTAGCCCCAGCGGCTTCTGGGACATGCCCATTGCCACATGCGGTGGTTGTCTGAAGAGTAGCATGTGGGTGAGAAGGAGGTTGCTCGGTTGGGTGTCGTGTTGATGAAATGAGCCGTTTTCCTCAGCTTCTCAGTCCAGCTGCTGCCCGCCGCGGTTGCCACTACCCTTTCTAGTATGTCGTGCACCCGCTCCACTTGCCCTTGTGACTCTGGCCGGTACCGCCCGGAGTGCACGTGGCGGGACCCCCACTCCTCCAAATCCTCCCTGAAGGCCCCCATGAACTCCGTGCCATTGTCGCTGTGTACCACGCTGCAGCCACCAAAGCGGTAGAAGATTTCCTCACGGATGAACCTCGCCGCGGTGGCTGAACTTTTGTTGGGCACAGCGCGCACCCAGAGATACTTTGTGAATTGGTCCACCGCTGCAATCCAGTATCGGTTCCCTTGGTCGCGGTGTGCGCGGGGGCCGTGGAAGTCGATGATAATCGTTTCCAACGGCTCACCGATAGGGGAGGGTTGGAACAGCGGCTGGTCTCGCAGCGTGGTTTTCCGTGCTCGTTCGCAGGGGGCGCAGTGTTGTACCACATTTTGATGATAGCCGCCAGGTTCAGCATGTAGACGACGGGCGTCAGGCGATCTTTCAGTGCCTGCACGCCAGTGTGATGGTGGCGGTGGTAAGCCCCAACAACTGCCTTCTGCAACGTTGGCGGGGGCACCCACAAGACACACGGAGTTATCCTCTAGAGACGACCGTCCTCCCAGGCATACTGCTCACACACGCGAGCTAGGTCGTCCTTTTTCTTGCGGTCAAATTCCACCCCCAGTCGTACTTCTAGGTCCGCGTACACCTTCTGCGCCTCCGCCTTCTGCTGTTCCTTGCTGCTGGCACGGAGAAGAATGTGGGCGGTCTGCCAGATCCGCCAGTCTTGTGTTTCCATGGGCCCCTTGCTCTCCGCTCTCTCTGTCAATGCTTCCCCCGGCTTTCGCTTTGTTTCTGGCACTCTTACCGGCAATCCGCACGCTCGCCTCCCATCCTGCTCCACTTTCATCACCTCAAACTTCTTGCAGTTCTCTTCATCATAGACCGGTGGCTCTCTTTCCCAAGGGTCAGGTGCAGGAAAGAGCCGAAGGATTCCGACCGCTCAAAGCTCTCCTTCATCCCACTGCTCTCGTAGCCTACTCTCAGCGGGGCCGCTCGGGCGTCTGCCACGTCCACCAGCGCGATGCAGCTCAATTACCTCCTCCTTCCTGTGTGGAGCCGTTCCTGGAGCCCGCAGTAATCCCTAGCTGCGTGTGAGGGGTTGTTCCTCTTTTGAGTCTCCCGATGACTCACTGATTTCGGAAACCACCATCACCGCCTCTTTCTTTGCGTGTCCCCTCCTTTCCGGCCCCTTGTGTGCAGCTGCTGTCGCGGCCTCTTCCAAGACGGGCCGCAGTGGAGACGGCATCATCTCCACAGGCAAGTGTACTGTGCGGAGTACCGCCACCAGAAGTTCCGCTGCCTGTGCGGCCTCCTGCTGGGCCTGCGCCAACTGTTCCGGGGTTATGCCGGGGATAGGGCCTTCATGTACCCGAGGATGTTTCTCTTTCTGTAGCTCCGCAACCGCTTCCTCTTCCGCCTTCCTCTTTCCTTTCGGAGCAGGAGTTGTCTCCTCCGAGAAAGTCCGTGCCGGCTCCTCACTTCGACTGGTGTCTACCGGCGCTGTTGTTCTGGTTTGGCTCAGCGTCGCTACTGCTTTCCGTACCACTACCGTCGCTTGGGCCTGAAGTTGTACCTTCCACCGTAGGGAGCCAGCGGATGGCTCCGGGCGGTAGCGCTTGACGCCAGCCTTGTACCTCTTCCCCATCTGCTCTCCTTCGGCTCCTGCCTGCCTTGCCGCGGTCCTATCTATTGTTGCTTCATTTACTGCCTCCGTTGCTGTACTACCTGCTCCCACTCCGGCCGCCTCCTCGGTTGCTTGTGTTTGTGCTGCTACCTATGCCTCCGTGGCTGCTGCCTCTACTACCTTGTTTGTCGCTATCGCCGTTGCCTTCGCTGCCGCTACTGCTGCTGCCTCTGCCTCTGCTTTTGCCGCTTCTGGTGCTGCTGCTGTTGCCTCCACTTCCGCCGCTTCTGGTGCTGCTGCTACTGCTTCCGCCACTACTGCTGCCGCCGCTGCTTCTGCTTCCCCCATGATTTCCCTTATGAGTTCATCTGCAGCCTCCTTGTCTGTCTTAGCCGCCACGTCCAGTTCCTAAGCAAATTCGGCTTCCTTTTCCTTGGCTTCTGCGGTCACCTGCTCTGACTCGGCTGCCTCTTCCTTCCATTCCTTCTGTAGGCGTTCCTGCATCTGATGCAACTGAGGGGAGGGCCGAGGGTAATTCACGAGCCTCCTCCACCTCCGCATCCCTCCTCCTCTTGTCCTCTCGGCATCTTTCCGCTGCCTCCTTGGCCGAGTGCCGCACCTCTTCTTGCTTGAGGTTCATTCCCTTTCCTCGAACCACGGTCCGGTGTGCCTCCGCGACCGCTGCCGCTACCCTGGTGCGTATTGCAGGTGGGTTACTGTATTTCAGTTGGCCATGGATGTCACCGCGGGGAATGGGTGCGAGGCAGGAAAGGGGGGGGGGGGGTTGGGGTGCGAGACTGTGACCGCCAAATAGCCCAGGTGGCTAGTTTGTGGTTGCGCCTGGGGTGCAGGTGTGGGGTTGCTCATCGGGGCTGTCGCCGGAAGAGCATAGTAGTGAGTCGCAGGGGTCGCCTGCGTCGCGTAGGATGCGGAGTAGAAGGTAGTCCCAAGGGGCGGTGCCTGTGTGTTCGGAGCGGCGGGAACCGTAGGTCCTGGCAACCAGTAGCCCTGAGGTTCAAGATGTGACACTGCAGGGTGGTAAAGGGGGTTGTGGTAGATACTGCCGGTGTTGCAGTAGTCCCTGGACTCGGCGGGAGCGCTGGGTAGGCAGGGTGGGGTACAGTGGTCTGTACCTGGCTGGCAGGTAGTACTGGATGGACCGCAATTCTAGGTGGTGCGGTACCCATCGGTTGCTGGTGAAAGACTGGATGTCCAACCGCCACAGGCAGCAGTTGCGACGTCACAGGGGCCGTTGGTTGCTGTGATGGTATCTGCTACATGGGCGCCTACGGCGGCACTCCCGCCGCGGAGGGCGTGGCCCATATGCCCATCATCATCCAACCTGGTAAGACTGTGGTGGAAGAGATTGTCACGGACCCCGTGTATGGCAGTGTCCCTTGTAATGCTGGGTTGGGCTGTGGCTGGGGCCCTGTGATTGGCTGCTGGTTTACGTGGGATGGCTGCGAAGTCAGGGAGGTTCGGTGCATCATACCCCCTCCCTGCTCCCCTTGCAGTGTTCCTAACCATCCAGTGAATTGTGGACCGTGGTTCGCCGTTGCCCTTACGCTTGGCGTCATTGGGGTGTCCGCGGCAGCCAACCGCGGATTCACTTGTGGGGATGCTCCTTCCATCTCGTTGGATAGTCCTACCTTGGCTGTCTGATCCCCCTCCACCTGTTCTGCTGTGGGTGGGTGGTGTTGTTGCCTTGTCTCCGGCATCACAGGTGATCTGCCCAGCTATTCGGTGCATACTTCCTGCAGAGGCTGTCTCACCCCTCTTTCTCCCTTTACCAAAGGTGAGTGTTCTGCTGGCGTGGATCCCAGCTGTGCCTGATAGCGGTGAGCCACCCCGAAGGTGAGCTCCATGGAGACAAGCTGACGCAAGGAGGTTTCCATCCTTGCCAGGGGCGCGGATGGCAGGTGCTCCTCTGCTGCTGCCCATGACTGCTGCATTCCGGCGCACCGCTGATAAACTCGTCCTTGGTATGCCAGTGATCACCCGGTCTCGGAGTGTCTGTCTATTGGCGGTGTCACATTGGAAAACCACCTGTGCTCCATAGAGTCGTTGGCTTGGAGCTAGTGGCTTCCGCGCACATCTTGGTTGTGTACGCTTTCTACCTCCACGCGGTCCTGCAGCGCATTCATGATACGCCGCCAGTGTAGCTGTCCCAAAAACTCGAGTACAAGACAACTAGAGCAACTAGAGCAAGGCCAAGACGACAAGAGCAAGGCCAAGACAACTAGGGCAAGCTAGTGACAACTGAAGCAAGCCCAAGACATCTGGATGAAGTCCAGATGTCTACAGCAAGGCCAAGACAGCTGGATCAAAGCCAAGACAACTAGAGCAAGTCCAAGACAACTGAAGCAGACCCAAAACAAATGGAGCTAGGCAAAGACAACTGGAGCGAGGCTAGGATATCTAGAGCATGGCGAAGACAACTAGAGAAAGGCCAAGACACCTTGGGCAATGCCAAGAGCATACATTTACACGCACTTACACGCACTTACATGCACTTACACGCACTTCCACGCACGTACACACACTTACACACACTTACACGTACTTACACGTACTTACACATACTTACACACACTTACACGCACTTACCCGTACTTACATGCACTTACACGCAGTTACACACACTTACACGCACTTACACGCACTTACACATACTTACACGCATGTACATGCACTTACACAAATATACATGCACTTACACGCACTTACACGCACTTACATGTACTTGCACGCACTTACACGCACTTACACGTACTAACACGCACTTACATGCACTTACACGCACTTACAAAAACTTACATGCACTTACACGCACTTACATATACATACACGGACTTACACGCACTTACACGTACTTAGAAGAACTTAAACGTACTTACATGTACTTACACACATTTAAACGCAGTTACACACACTTACACGCACTAAGACACACTTACACACACTTACATGCACTTACACGCACTTATACACACATACACACACTTACATGTATTTACACACACTTGCACGCACTTACGCGCACTTACACGGACTTATACGCACCTACACGTACTTACACATGTTTATACACACTTGCATGCACTTACACATACTTACACGCACTTACACGCACTTACACGCACTTACACACACTTACACGAACTTACATGTACTTACATGCAGTTACACGTACTTACACATACTTATACGCACTTAAATGCACTTACACAGACCTACACATACTTACATGCACTTACATGCACTTACATATACTTATACACACTTAGACGTACTTACACGCACTTACATGCACTTACACACACTTACACACACTTTCACGCACTTACACATACTTGCACACACTTATACGCACTTACACGCTCTTACACGCACTTACACGTACTTACATGCAGTTAATTGCACTTACACACACTTCCACATACTTGCATGAACTTACACGCATTTAAACGCACTTACACGTACTTACACGCACTTACACACACGACACGCAGTTACACAAACCCACACGCAGTAACACACACTTGCACACATTTACATACACTTACACGCATTTGCACGCACTTACACATACTTACACCCACTTACATGCACTTACATGCACTTACACGCACTTGCACGTACTTATAGGCACTTACACACACTTGCACGTACTTACACATATTTACACACACTTATACGCACTTACACGTGCTTACACGCACTTATACGCAGTTCATTGCACTTACACGCACTTACACGTACTTACACAAACT
Source organism: Penium margaritaceum (assembly GCA_023375785.1). Classification (NCBI taxonomy): domain Eukaryota; kingdom Viridiplantae; phylum Streptophyta; class Zygnematophyceae; order Desmidiales; family Peniaceae; genus Penium; species Penium margaritaceum. The sequence continues at coordinate 161,172 of SZWC01001013.1, forward strand.
TGCACGTACTTACACATACTTACACGTACTTACACACACATACAAACACTTACATGTACGTACACGTACCTACACGTACTTACACGCACTTATGTGTACTTACACGCACTTACACACATTTACATGCACTTACACGTACTTACACACACTTACACACACTTACACATAGTTACACAAACTTACACGTAGTTACACGCACTTGCACGCACTTAAACGCACTTACACGCACTTACAAGCACTTACAGGTACTTACGCGCACATACACGTACTTAAAAACACTTACATGCACTTACATGCACTTTCACGTAGTTACACACTCTTATATGCACTTATATGCACTTACACGCCCTTACACGCAATTACACACACTTGAACGTGCTTACACACACTTACATGCATTTGTACGTACTTTGACACATTTACACGCACTTACATGCACTTACACGCACTTACACGCACTTACACTCACTTACACACACTTACACACACTAATACGCACTTACATGCACTTACACGCACTTATGCGCACTTACACGGACTTACACGTACTTACACACACTTACACGTACTTAGATGTACTTACACACACTTACACACACTTACACACACACGCACTTACCCACACTTACACACAGTTACACGCACTTACACGTAGTTATGCACACCTACACGCACTTACACATACTTACACGCACTAACACGCAGTTACGCATACTTGCACATATTACATGCACTTATACACACTTACACGCACTTACACGCACTTACATGCACTTACACGCACTTACACGCACTTACATGCACTTACATGTACTTACACGCACTTATACCCACTTACACGTACTTACACGCACTTGAACGCACTTACATGCACTTACACACACGTACATGCACTTACACGCACTTATATGCACTTACACGCAGTTAAAACGGGTGGGTTGTGACAGTTGGTGATTTACATCAGAAGGTGATTTGTGATATATACATTTGTGATGGGGGGTGATTTACGACTGGGGGTAACTCACAACAGGTAGTGAGATACAACAGGAGGTGACATGCAAGAAGGGTGTTTTGTATAGAGGGTTTTATTTGGGGTGATTTGCAACAGGGGTTGATTTGTGACGGAGAGATGTGTGACATGGGATGAGTTGTAACAAGGAGTGATTTCCGACAGGGGCTTATTTGCAACAGGGAGTGCTCTATGGCTGGATGATTTATAACAAGATGTTATTCATGACACGGGATGATCTACAAAAAGGGATGGTTTATGAAAGGGGGTGATTTATGACAAATGGTGATTTGCGACAGGATGTTCTTTATGACAGTGCGTGCTTTATGAAGTGTGGTGATTTGTCATAGGGGTAGACTTGCGAGAAGAGAAGATTTGCATCACTCGGTGCGTTGTGACCGGTGGTTATTTGTGACAGGGGGAAATTTAGACTTGAGACAACGAGTGGGTCGCAACATGGGGTAATTGATGACAAGGGTGATTTGCAATGAGGGTGATTTCGTCTCGCCTTCTTATCGCAACAGATTACATCAAAATTGTTGCTATTGTCAAATTCATAAGATACAAAAAATGATTTCAAAATGTATCCAACGAATTTAAGAACCTACCTACATAATATATCTTCACAAGTGCACGTTACGTTGTTATCTTGTTTTGATGATCTGCTCATTCGTGTCGCGAGTCGATTTGTGACGGGAAGTTGATTTACAACAGGGAGTTGATTTGTGAAGGGGGTTGATTTGCGACCGGGATCTCATCTGGGATGGGGATTTGATTTGCAATGGCTAGTTTATGTATGACAAGGAGTCGACTTGCGGCGGGGATTGATTTGCGAAAGGCAGTTGGTTAAGGACGGGGTGTTGATCTGCGACGGGGAGCTGTTTTGCGACAGAGAGTTGGTTTGGGATCGGGAGTTGATTAGCAACTGGGAGTTCACTTGCGACCGGGAGTTCATCTGCGATCAGGAGATGTTTACAACTAAGAGTTGTTTTGTAATGGAGAGTTTGTTTTGGATGGTGAACTGATTTACGACGGGACTTTATTTACGAGGGGAGGTTGATTTGCAATGGAGAGCTAAGTTGCAACCGGGAGTTGATTTGCAACTGGAAGCTAAATTGCAACAAGGAGTTGATATGTGACAGAGAGCGGATTTGCAACAAGCATTTGATATACGACAAGAAGTTGACTTGCAACCGTATGTTTTTTGGTGACTAGGAGCTGATTTTATACAAATAGTTGATTTGCGACCGGGATTTGGTTTCCAACGGGGAGATGATTTTCGACGGGGAGCTGATTTACGACCAGGATTTGATTAGCGACGGGGTTCATTTGGGCTGGTGAGTTGATTTGTGTCTGGGAGTTTATTTGCGCCGCCGCAGCTGGCATGCTCTCGGCAGGAAGAACGTTTGCATGTTTGCATGCGTGAACGTTCAAATGGCCGAGAGATGCCAGCTACCTTGATGGCATGCCCTCTCGCTCTCGCTCTCCCACTATCCCGTTGCACTGTTGGCTCGCTGTCCAGCTTTCCTACTACCTGGCTGTCCTGCTCGCCTACTCCCCCTCTGTCCTCAGACATGGCGACAAAGGTTCCTCTTCGAAATTAGTAGTTACCACATAAATGATCGCAACCCATCGCCAAAATTAAAGGTCGACCATGCAATTCATGAACAAATTTGAAAGAAACAGAAATTGATCTGAACCCGATAACTTTTAACGATATCATGGATCATAAAGTTAGCAAAAACAAAATAATCGAAATCATAAGTCACAAGGGTAGGAGTTGATTTGCAACATTATGGAGAGAGTTATATTGGGCCAGTGTCATTCATGGTAATACTCGTATGCGAAGGCAGCTAGATCTGCTGGTCAATTGAAGCATAGGTGGGAATCTAGATATTAGATGTTGGGCTGGCAGTTTAGGGTTAAGGATTTTAGGTTTAGGTTGTGTTAGCTGATGTGCCGGAAGTTGAATTGGATGTCGGCTTGGAAGTTGTGTTTGCGTTGGATTGGAAGTTGGGTTGGAAGATAAGTTAGAAGTTTGGTTGGAACTTGGGTTGGGGTTGAAAATTCGGCTGGAAGTGGGGTTACAAAATGGGCTGGAAGTGGGTGGACCTGAAGCTGTTTCAAAATTTGAGTTGGAAATTGTGTTGGAAACTGGATCGAAGCTGGGTTGACAATGGGGTTAGACATTGGGTTGAGAGATGTGTTGGATTTTGGACTTGACGCTGGCTTGAAAGCTGTGTTAGGTGTTGGTTGGAAAGTCGGATTGGAAATTTGGTCTAAAGTTGGGTTGGAAGTTGGGTTGAAGTTGGATCATAGTTTGTGTCTAGGATTGGGTTTGAATGGGAGGTTGAAGTTCTGTTACACGTTCACGGGAATTTGAGTTGGAATTGGATTGGAAGTTGTGTTGATGGTTGGGTTGGAATCAAGATTGGATGCTGGGTTGGATGCAGGGTTGGGAGTTGTGTTAGAAATCGTGTAGGAAGTCAGGTTGGAGGCTGCGTTGAAATCTGGGTTGGATGTTGAGTTGGGATTGGTGTTGGAGTTGGTCTGCATTCTGGCTGGTAGTAGGGCTGGAAGTTGGGTTGGAAATTGCATTGGAAATTGGGTCGGAAGTTATGCTGGAAGTTGATAACTATATCTTTGATGTTTGACATTTTTAACCCTCCTTCAAAATCCTTCCCTGGACTATAAGTTTTGACTTTTCAACAAATGTATGTATCTCCTACTAGCTCTTGTGACACCGTCAACTTAATTGAGAATCTTTCATGAACCAGTTTGTGATGAGATTCTTAGTGATTGACGACCAAAGCCTTATTCCACATATGGCATGAAAACTACAGGTCAGGCTGTGGCTGATTGGCCACAGCCTGACCAGTGGCAGGTGCCAAAAATATACGACGGCACTTGAGTACGATAGATTATAGGTAAGATTATCTACATTGTCTACCACCATGGTGTTGTCTCGACCATCTGTTTGGTAAGATGTCACACCAAATGATATCGTTATATCTCGCTTACTATGTAGTGCATGTTCTCGTGAATTGGACATTAACACCTTTTGTGAGACCGACACAATGGAGCATCGCTGAACAAAAATCACACAAACAGACTTTTTATCTAGTTGTAACAAATAGGTGGGTACAGTTAAAAATTCATCCGTATTTTTATATTGAATGTGACAGAATTTTAAGGTATGGCATCTGCATGCGTCAGGAGGAACATCTAATACATAAGAGTATTGATTCTGATTCACATTGATTCTGAAAAGAAGGTGAGCATTAAGCCACTATCCAAGCCTGCAAAGCATCTTCCCTAAACTATTGAATGCAATATTTTCTGTACTACATGAATAACGTGTACGCGGGGGGGGGGGGGGGGGGGGGGGGGATATTTTCGATTGAACTCATGAACTCTCATTCAACACAAGTTTCTTGGCACCAATTTTGCCAGTTCACGGTGACCATTAAGAGCAAAATACCAAACAAACATGGTAAAAGATGTATTAAAATGCTTTTACCACTTCTCCCACTTAAGAAGAAATGGGGCCTTGTGAATCCTCCTCGAAGAGGTAGACAATTGAATGTGAACAAAAGGTGCACTCTACCTGGAGTAGAAGACGAACACATTCCAGCTTGTCGTCTCTTAAATCCTGTAAACGCTGGAAGTGATTGATGCAAAGCTTACAATTCCTGACCAGTCTTGAGTTTCATGATGATATTGTACTCATTCCTTCAATTCCAGAATGATTTTTTTAGTGACTTTCTTAAGAAGGAAATTTTAACTCAAAGTGTGCTTGTATAGCTGTCTTGAATAGAAATGATGCATCCTCTATCGATGTTTCCATATATGGTAAAGGCTGCACTTTTTTGGTTTTCTCATGGCACCTTTTCTTCAAATATGATATTCCTCTTACCCACGGCACCCCATGCCTAGTCCATCATACTCTCCTTGGCGAAATCAGCTAGATTCAGGTGGCGATGAGATGGCTGATATATCCGCGCAAGCGTCAACAAAAGCCCGAGATATCCGTAACTTAAATATAAACCACGCCATATCCAGTAAGCAGAAAAAAAAAAAAACTACGCCATATCCATTTTTATGGCCATGCCTGATCGGCGACTGAAGTCGCCAATCGAGCGAAGCGAGGGGGGTGATGTGTCAACCTTGTCGCTTTGCTCCCCCCCCCCCCCCCCCCCCCCCCCCCGGTGCAAGAATTGCGATCGAGCGATTTGCCTTTTCTTCTTTTCTTTTCTACTCACAAACACCCATTCGCGATTTTAGGGGTTTCTATGTTTGCGCGGGCGGAGCCCGCGCAAACATAAAACCCTACAAGTTCCAAAACTGGATATGGCGTGGTTAATGTATGAAACGTGGATATGGCGGTAGAAATCGAGAATTCTGTGGGTATATGGTCACTCCCCTGTTCAAGTGGACTATGAGCTTGGTTTTCTACGTGGACTGCCTTCCCACCTGAGTCGGTCATAAAGAGAAATTCGGAAGATCATGTTTGAATTCACTGGATGCTAACGACGACATTTTTCTTGGGCAACTTTCCTCGCTTGCAGTGTTTCATCCGGTCTCTTTCCTGGGATGTTCTTTCGAGACCTCCATGTCGTTCCCACCAACCAGCGATTCCACTGCTCTTGTTGTGTGCCTAACCCTACACCTTCCTCACTCCTGACGCAAGCAGCGACGGTTCGCCCAGCACAACTCCAACTGCGCCATATCAGCCATGAGCTTCCGCGAGGACGGGTTGCGGCGGTATGGTCTGTTGGGAGCAGGCGTAGTGTCCGGCGTGGCGTGGTGGGTGTGGGTGGACGCGTGCGTGTCGTCATTGCACGCCATCAAGTTCCTGCACTATGGGACAGGTCAGCGGTTCAAGCCTGAATCTCCTCCACCTCGCTCAAGGAGGAAAATGGACCTCGCACTCCTACACTTCGACCCGTCTTTTTCTCGCTCGTCCTCTCCACGCTGACTTGCAGGGTTGCTGGTTATCCCGCGTTTGACTTTCTCTACTTGCCTGCTTCGCCCATCCTGCTTCATACCGTTCATAACAAGGAAGCAGGATTGTACCGTTCACACCGAGGAAGGGGCGAGGTACTTTGCAGGGTTGTAGGTAACTCTCATTACCTCCCTGTTCTGGAAGCTCTCCTCAATGAGCACGTGTATGTACGTGTAAGTGCGTGTAATTGCGTGTAAGTACGTGTATGTGCATGTAAGTGTGTGTGAGTGCGAGTAAGTGTGAGTAAGTGCGTGTAAGTGCGTGTAAGTGTGTGCAAGTGCGAGTAAGTATGAGTAAGTGCGTGTAAGTGCGTGTAAGTGCGTGAAAGTGCATGTAAGTACGTTCAAGTGCGTGCAAGTGAGTGCAAGTGCATGTAAGTGCGTGTAAGTGCGTGTGTAAGTGCCTGTATGTGTGTGTATGTACGTGTATGTGCGTGTTAGTGCGTTCAAGTGCATGCAAGTGCGTGCAAGTGCGTGCAAGTGCCTGTAAGTGCATGTAAGTACGTGTGTGTGCATGTGTAAGTGCGTGTAAATTCGTGTACGTACGTGTGAGTGTGTGTGAGTGTGTGTGAGTACATATGAGTGCATGTGAGTGTGTGTCAGTGCGTGTAAGTAGGTGTAAGTGTGTGTAAGTGCGTGTAAGTGCGTGTAATTGTGTGTAATTGTGTGTAAGTGCGTGTAAGTGCGTAGAAGTGTATGGAAGTGCGTGTAAGTGCATGTAAGTGGGTATAAGTGCGTGTAAGTGCGTGTAAGTACATAAATGTGCATGTATGTGCGTGTCAGTGCGTGTAAGTGGGTGTAAGTGCGTGTAAGTGCGTGTATTTGTGTGTATGTGTGTGTCAATGCGTGTAAATGGATGTAAGTGCGTGTAAGAATGTGTAAGTGCGTGTCAGTGCATGCCAGTGCGTGTCAATGTGTGTCAGTGCATGTAAGTGTGTGTAAGTGCGTGTAAGTGCGTGTAAGTTTGTGCAAGTGCATGCAAGTGCACTTGCATGTAAGTGCACTTGCATGCACTTGCACAAAAGTATAGTTAAGTATAGTTAAGTATGTGTAAATGCATGTAAGTGCATGCAAGTGTGTGCAAGTGTGTATAAGTGCATGTGAGTGCGTGTGCAATTGTGTGTGAGTGCGTATAAGTGCGTGTAAGTACATGTAAGTGCGTATAACTGCGTTTTTCTGCGTATAAGTGCATGTAAGTGCGTGTTTGTGCGTTGTACTGCGTGTAATTACGTGTAAGTGCGTGTAAGTGTGTGTAAGTGCGTGTAAGTGCATGTAAGTGCATGTCAGTGTGTGTAAGTGCGGGTAAGTGCGTGTGAGAACGTGTGAGTATGTGCAAGTGCGTGTAAGTAAGTGTAAGTGCGTGCAAGTGCGTGCAAGTGCGTTCAAGTGCGTGTGTGTGTGTGTGTGTGTAAGTGTGTGTATATGCGTGTATGTGCGTGTATGTGTATGTAAGTACGTGTAAGTGTGTGTAAGTGTGTGTAAGTACGTGTAAGTGCGTATGAGAGTGTGTAAGTGCGTGTAAGTGCGTGTAAGTGCGTGTAAGTGCATGTAAGTGTGTGTAATGGCGTATAAGTGTGTGTAAGTGTGTGTAATTGCATCTAAGTGTGCGTAAGTGTGTATAAGTGCGTGTAAGTACGGGTAAGTACATTTAAGTGCGTATAAGTGTGTGTAAGTGTGTGTAAGTACGCGTACGTGTCTATACGTGCGTGTAAGTACATGTAAGTGTGGATAAGTGTGGATAAGTGCGTATAAGTGCGTGTAAGTATGTGTATGTACGTGTAAGTACATGTAAGTGCGTGTAAGTGCGTGTAAGTGTGTGTAATTGTGTGTACGTACGTGTAAGTGTGTGTAACTGCGTGTAAGTGCGTGTAAGTGCGTTTAAGTGGGTGCAAGTGCGTGTAAGTGCATGCAAGTGCGTGTATGTGCGTGTTAGTATGTGTAAGTGCGTGTAAGTGCGTGGAAGTGCGTGTAAGTGCGAGTAAGTGAGTGGATGTGTGTTTAAGTGCGTGTACGTGTCGATAAGTGCATGTAAGTGCATGTAAGTGCGTGTGAGTGCGTGTGAGTACATGTGAGTGCGTGTGAGTGTGTGTAAGTGCGTGTAAGTACATGAAAGTGGGTGTAAGTGCGTGTAAGTACGTGTAAGAGCGTGTAAGTGCGTGTAAGTACGTGTAAGTGTGTGTAAGTACGTGTAAGTACGTGTAAGTGCGTATAAGTACATGTTATTGCGTGTAAGTGCGTGTACGTGCGTGTAACTGCGTATAACTGCGTGTAAGTGCGTGTTAGTACGTGTAAGTACATTTAAGTGCGTGTAAGTGTATGTGACTGCGTCTTAGTACGTGTAAGTATGTATAAGTGCGTGTAAGTGTGTGTAAATACGTGTAACTGCATGTAAGTGCGTGTAAGTGTGTGTAAGTGTGTCTAAAGCGTATAAGTGCGTGTAAGTGTGTATAAGTGTGGATAAGTACGTGTAAGTACGTATAAGTACGTGTAAGTGTGTGTTAGTGCGTGTAAGTGCGTGCAAGTGCGGCAAGTGCGTGCAAGTGCGTTTAAGTACGTGAAAGTGCGTGTAAGTGCGTGTAAGTGCTTGTGTAACTGCGTGTATGTGCGTGTATGTGCGTGTTTGTGTGTATAAATAAATGTAAGTGCGTGTAAATGCGTGTAAGTGCATGTAAGTGCTTGTAAATGTGTGTAAGTGCTTATAAGTGTGTGTAAGTGCGTGCAAGTACGTGCAAGTGCATGCAAGTGCGTGCAAGTGCGTGTGTGTGCATGTGTAAGTGCGTGTATAAGTGCGTTTATGTGCGTGTATGTGCGTGTATGTGTGTGTACGTGTGTGTAAGTACGTATAAGTGTGTGTGAGAGTGTGTAAGTGCGTGTAAATGCGTGTAAGTGCGTGTAAGTGCATGTAAGTACGTCTAAGTGCGTGTAAGTATGTGTAAGTACGTATAAGTGTGTGTAAGTGACTGTAAGTACGTGCAAGTGCGTGTAAGTGTGTGTAAGTGCTTGTCTAATTGCGTGTATGTTTGTGTATGTGCGTTTATGTGTGCATACATGCGTGTAAGTGTGTGTGAGTGCGTGTAAGTGCGTGTGAGTGTGTGAGTATGTGTGAGTGTGTGTGAGTGCGTCTGAGTGCGTGTGAGTGCGTGTGAGTGCATGTGAGTGCGTGTGAGTGCGTGTGAGTACGTGTGAGAGCGTGTGAGTGCGTGTGAGTACGTATGAGTGGGTGTGAGTGTATGTGAGTGCGTGTAAGTGCGTATAAATGCGTGTAAGTATGTGTAAGTACGTGTAAGTGCGTATAAGTGTGTGTATGTGTGAGTATGTGTGTGTTTGTGTGTGAACGTGTGTGTAAGTGTATGTAAGTGCGAGTAAGTGTGTGTAAGTACACGTAACTGCATATAAGTACATGTAAGTGCGTGTGAGTGCGTGTAAGTGCATGTAAGTACGTGTAAGTATGTGTATGTGCGTGTATGTACGTGTATGTGTGTGTAAGTGTGTGAAAGTGCGTGTAAGTGCGTGTAAGCGCATGTAAGTACATATAAGTACGTGTAAGTGCGTGTAAGTACGTGGAAGTGCATGTAAGTGCGTGTAAGTATGTGTGAGAGCGTGTAAGTGTGTGTAAGTGGGTGTAAGTATGTTTAAGTGAGTGTAACTGTGCGTAAGTATGTGTAAGTATGTGTAAGTGTGTGGAAGTTCGTGTGAGTACGTGTGAGTGCGTGTTAGTGCGTGTGAGTTGGTGTAAGTGCATGTAAATACGTGCAGGTGTGTGTCAGTGTGTCTCAGTGTGTGTAAGTACGTGTAAGTGTGTATAAGTGTGTGTATGTGTGTGTAAGTGCGTGTATGTGCGTGTAAGTGTGTGTAAGTGCGTGCAAGTTCGTGTAAGTGTGTGCAAGTGCGTGCAAGTGCATGCAAGTGAATACAAATGCGTGTAAGTGTGTGTAAGTGCATGTGTAAGTGCATGTAAGTAAGAATACGTGCGTGTAAGTGCATGTAAGTATGTGTAAGTACGTGTAAGTGTGTGTAAGTGCGTGTAAGTACGTTTCAGTGCGTGTAAGTACGTGTTTGTGTGTGGTAGTACGTGTTTTTGCATGTAAGCGCGTGCAAGTGCATGTAAGTGCGTGTAAGTGCGTGTCACTTTGTGTAAGTGTGTGTCAGGGCGTGTCAGTGCGTGTAAGTGCATGTAAGTTCGTGTAATTGCGTGTAAGTACATGTAAGTACTTGTAAGTGTGTGTAAGTACGTGTCAGTGTGTGTAAGTGCGTGTAAGTACGTGTAAGTGCGAGTAACTACGTGTAAGTGCGTGTACGTGCGTGTAAGTGCGTGTAAGTGCGTATAAGTGCGTGTAAGGGTGTGTAAGTGTGTGTAAGTAAGTCTAAGTGCATGTAAGTACGTGTAAGTGCGTATAATTGCGTGTAAGTGTGTATAAGTACGTGTAAGTGCGTGTAAGTGCGCGTTAGTGCGTGTAAGTGCATGTAAGTACGTGTAAGTATGTATAAACGTGTGTAAGTTCGTGTAAGTGCATGTGAGTACGTATAAGTGCATATAAGTACATGTACGTGCGTGTAAGTACGTGTAAGTGCGTGTAAAAAGGTGTAAGTACATGTAAGTGCGTGTAAGTGTGTGTAAGTATGTGTAAGTGCATGTAAGTATGTGTAAGTGTGTGTAGGTGCGTGTAACAACGTGTAAGTGCTTGTAAGTGTGTGTAAGTGTATGTAAGTGGATATAAGTACGTGTAAGTGTGTGTAAGTGCGTATAAGAGCGTGCAAGTGCGTGTAAGCGTATGTAAGTACATGTAAGTGTGTGTAGGTGCGTGTAAGTACGTGTAAGTGCGCGTAAGTGCGTGTAAGTGTATCTAAGTATGCGTTAGTGTTATAAATGTGTGTAAGTGGTGTAAGTGTGTGTAAGTGCGTGTACGTGCGTGTAAGTGAGTGTAAATGTGTATAAGTGCGTGTAAATGCATTTAAGTGCATATAAGCATGTGTAAGTGTGTGTAAGCATGTGTAAGTGCGTGTAACTGTGTGTCAGTATGAGTAAGTGCGTGTATGTGCGTGTAACTGTGTGTAAGTATGTGTAAGTGCGTGTAAGTTCGTGTAAGTGTGGGTAAGTGTGGGTAAGTGCGTGCAAGTGTGTGTATGTGCGTGTAAGTGTGTGTAAGTACGTGTAAGTGTATGTAAGTGTATATAAGTGCGTGTAAGTACGTTTTAGTGCGTGTAAGTGCATGTAAGTGCGTGTAAGTGTGTGTGAGAGTGTGTAAGGACGTCTAAGTGCGTGTAAATGTGTGGAAGTGTGTGTAAGTGCGTGCAAGTGCGCATACGTGTGTGTAAGTGTGTTTAAGTGTGTGTAAGTGCGTGTGAGTGCATGTGAGTGTGTGTGAGTGTAAGTGAGTACACGTGAGTGCGTGTGCGTGCATGTGAGTGTGTGTGAGTGCGTGTAAGTGCGTGCAAGTGCGTGTAAGTGCGTGTAAGTGCGTGTAAGTGCGTGTAAGTGCATGTAAGTACGTGTAAGTACGTGTAAGTACGTGTAAGTGCGTGTAAGTGCGTGTGTGTGCGTGTAAGTACGTGTAAGTATGTGAAAGTCGAAGTAAGTACGTGTAAGTGTGTGTAAGTGCAAGTAAGTGCGTATATGTGTCTGTACGTGCCTGTGAGTGCATGTAAGTGCGTGTAAGTACGTAGAAGTGTGTGTAAGTGCGTCTCAGCATGTCTAAGTGTGTGTAAGTACGAGTAAGTGCGTATAAGTGCATGTAAGTGCGTATAAGTACGTGTAAGTGTGTATAAGTGCGTGTAAATGCGTGTAAGTATGTGTAAGTATACGTAAGTGTGTGTAAGTATGTATGAGTGCGTGTGAGTTTGTGTAAGTACGTATACGTACGTGTAAGAATGTGTAAGTGTGTATACGTGTGTGTAAGTACGTGTAAGTGCGTGTAAGTGCGTGTAAATTTGTGAAAGTGCGTGTAAATGCATTTAAGTGCATATAAGTGCGTGTAAGTATGTGTAAGCATGTGTAAGTGCGTGATACTGTGTGTAAGTATGTGTACGTACGTGGAAGTGTGTGAAATTGTGTGTAAGTACGTGTAAGTGCATGTAAGTTCGTGTAAATTGATGTAAGTGCGTGTAAGTACGTGTAAGTGCGTGTAAGTGCGTGTAAGTGTGTGTAAGTATGTGTAAGTATGTGTATGTGCATATGAGTGTGTATAAGTGCGTGTAAGTACGTGTTAGTGCGTGTAAGTGCATGCAGGTACGTGTAAGTGCGTGTGAGAGTGTGTAAGTACGTGTAAGTATGTGTAAATGTGTGTAAGTGTGTGTAAGTGTGTGTAAGTGCGTATAAGTGTGAGTAGGTATGTGTAACTGCGTGTGAGTGCGTGTGAGTGCGTGTGAGTGTAAGTGAGTGCAAGTGAGTGTGTGTGAGTGCATGTGAGTGCCTGTGAGTGCGTGTAAGTGCTTGTAAGTACATGTAAGTGTGTGTAAGTGCACGTATGTACGTGTAAGTACGTGTAAGTACTTGTAAGTGCGTGTAAGTGCGTGTGAGTGCGTGTAAGTATGTGTAAGTACATGAAAGTACGTGTAAGTACGTGTAAGTGCATATAAGTACGTGTAAGTGCGTATAAATACGTGTAAGTGCGTATAAGTGCTTGTTAGTGCGTGTAAGTATGTGTAAGTATGTGTAAGTGTGTGTAAGTGCGTATGAGTGCGTGTGAGTGCCTGTAAGTGATGTAAGTACGTGTAAGTGTGTGTAAGTACGTGTAAGTGCATGTAAGTGTGTGTAAGTGTGTGTAAGTGCGTGTAAGTGCGTGTTAGTATGTGTAAGTGCATATAAGTACGTGTAAGTGCGTGTATGTGCGTATAACAGTGTATAAGTGTGTGTTAGTGCGTGTAAGTGTATGTTAGTGCGTGTAAGTGTATGTAGGTACGTGTTAGTCCGTGTAAGTGTGCGTAAGTGTGTGTAAGTGCATATGAGTGTGTGTTAGTGTGTGTAACCATGTGTAAGTACGGGTAAGTACGTGTAAATACGTGTAAGTGCGTGTAAGTGTGTGTAAGTGCATGTAAATGCATGTAAGTGCGTGTAAGTGCATGTAAGTGCGTGGAAGCACGTGTAAGTGCGTATAACTGCGTGTAAGTGCATGTAAGTGTGTATAAGTGCGAGTAAGTACGTGCAAGTGCGTGAAAGTGCATGTTAGTACATGTAAGTGCATGTAAGTACGTGTAAGTGCGTCTAAGTATGTGTAAGTCCTTGTAAGTGGGTGTAAGTGCGTGTAAGTACGTGTAAGCATGTATAATTCCGTGTAAGTGTGTATAACTGTGTGTAAGTGCTTGTAAGTACGTGTAAGTGCGTATAAATACGTGTAAGTGCGTGTAAGTGCGTGTAAGTGCGTGTAAGTGCATGTAAGTGTTTGTAAGTGTGAGTGAGTACGTTTAAGTATGTGTAAGTGTATACAAGTTTGTATAAGTACGTGTAAGTGCATGTAAATGCAATTAACTGCGTGTAAGTATGTGTAAGTGCCTGTAAGTGCGTATAAGTGCATGTAAGTGCGTGTAAGTGTGTGTAAGTGTGTGCAAGTGTGTGTAAGTGCACGTATGTGCGTATAAGTACGTGCAAGTGCATGTAATTGCATGTAAGTGTGTGTGTGTGTGCGTATGTAAGTGCCTGTAAATGTGTGTAAGCGCTTGAAAGTACGTGTAAGTACGTGTAAGTAGTGTAAGTACGTGTGAGTGTGTGTAGATGTGTGTAAGTATGTGTTAGTGCGCGTGAGCGTGTCTGAGAGTGTGTGAGTGCGTATGAGTGCGTGTGAGTATATGTGAGTGCGTGTGAGTGCGCATGAGTACATGTAAGTGCGTGTAAGTGCATGTAAGTGCGTGTAAGTACATATAAGTGCGCTCAAGTACATGCAAGTGCGTGTAAGTACGTATAAGTGCGTGCAAGTGCCTGCAATTACGTGTAAGTCCATGTAAGTGCGTATGTGCATGTGTAAGTGTGTGTATGTGTGTGTATGTACGTTATGTGTGTGTAAGTGCGTGTAAGTGCATATAAGTGTGTGTAGGTGTGTGTAAGTGCGTGTAAGTGCGTTTTAGTACGTGTGAGTGTGTGTGAATGCGTGTGAGTGTCTGTGAGTGCGAGTGAGTGCGTGTGAGTGTATGTGAGTGCGTGTGAGTGCGTACGAGTGCGTGTAAGTGTGTATACATACGTGTTAGTGTGCATAAGTACGTGTAAGTGCGTGTAAGTGTGTATAAGCATGTGTACGTGTGTTTAAGTATGTGTAAGTGCATGTAAGGGCGTTTAAGTGCATGTAAGTACGTGAAAGTGCATGTAAGTGTGCTCAAGTGCGTGCTAGTGCGTTGAAGCGCGTATACGTGCATGTACATGGGTGTAAGTGCGTGTAAGTGCGTGTAAGTACGTCTATGTACGTGAATGTGCGTGTAAGAGCATGTAAGTGGGTGTAAGTGCATGTAAGTGCGTGTAAGTGCGTGTCAGTGCGTGTTAGTGTGTGTCAGTGCGTTTCAGTACATGTAAGTGCGTGTAAGTGCGTGCAAGTGCGTGTAAGTGCGTGTAAGTGCGTGTAAGTACGTGTAAGTGCATATAAGTGTGTGTAAGTGCGTGCATGTGCGTGCAATTGCGTGCAAGTGTATGCAAGTGCGTGTAAGTGCGTGTAGGTGCGTGTAAGTGCGTGGAAGTGCGTATAAGTGCGTGTACGTGGGTGTAAGTGTGTGTAAGTGCATTTAAGTACGTTTAAGTGCGTCTAAGTGCATGTTTGTGCGTTTTAGTGCGTGTAATTGTAAGTGCGTGTAAGTGCGCGTAAGTGTGCGTTAGTGCGTATAAGTGCATATCAGTGTGCGTAAGTGTGGGTAAGTACGTGTGAGTGCGGGTCAATGCGTTTAAGTGCGTGTATTTGTGTGTAAGTGCGTGTAAGTGTGTGTAAGTGCATGTAAGTATGGGTAAGTGCATGTAAGTGCATTTAAGTACGTGTGAGTGCGTGTGAGTTCGTGTGAGTGTGTGTGAGTGCTTGTGAGTACATGTGAGTACATGTGAGTGCATGAGTACGTATGAGTACATGTAAGTGTGTGTAAGTATGTGTAAGTACGTATAAGTGTGTGTAAGTGCGTTCAAGTGTGTGCAAGTGCGTGGAAGTGCATGTACGTGCGTGTAAGTGAGTGCAAGTGCATGAAAATGCGTGTAAGTGTGTGTAAGTGCGTGTGTGTGTGTAAACGCGTGTATGTACGTGTATGTATGTTATGAATGTGTAAGTGCGTGTAAGTGCATGTGAGTGTGTGTAAGTGCGTACAAGTGCGTGTAAGTGTGTGTAAGTACATTTGAGTGCCTCTGAGTGCATGTGAGTGTGTGTGAGTGTGTGTGACTGGGTGTGAGTTTGCGTGAGTGCGTGTGAGTGCATGTGAGTGCGTGTGAAGGCGTGTAAGTGCGTGTACGTGTGTATGTACCCTATGCACAGGCACAGGGATCCTAGGCACAGGCGCAGGTATTCTAGAGACAGGCGCAGGTACCCTAGGCACAGGCGCAGGTACCCTAGGCAGAGGCGCAGGTACCATAGGCACAAGCGCAGGTAGTCTAGGCACAGGTGCAGGTACCCTAGGCACAGGCAGCACAGGCGCAGGTACCCTTGGCACATGCGCAGGTAACCTTGGCACAGGTGCAGGTACTCTAGGCACACGCGTAGGTACCCTAAGCATATGCACATGTACCCTAGGCACAGTCGCAGGTACCCTAAGCAAAGGTCCACGGACCCCAGGCACTGGCACAAGTACCCAAGGCATAGGTGTAGGTACCCTAGGCACAGGCACAGGTACCCTAGGCACAGGCGGAGGTACCCTAGGCACATGCGCAGGTACCCTATGCGGAGGTGCAGGGACCCTAGGCAGAGGTGCACGTACCCTAGGCAGAGGCCCAGGTACCCTAGGAAGAGGCGCAGGTACCCTAGGCACAGGCGCAGGTACCCTAGGCACAGGCGCAGCTACCCTAAGCACAGGCGTAGGTACCCTAGGCACAGGCGCAGTCACTCTAGGCACAAGCACAGGTACCCTTGGCACAAGTGCAAGTACCTAGGCACAAGCGTAGGTACCCTAGGCATAGGCGCAGAGACCCCAGGCTTGGTGTAGTTAACCTGGGCAGAGGCGTAGTTACCGTACGTATAGGCGCAGATACCCTAGGCAAAAATGCAGGTACCCGAGGCACAGGCATAGGTACCCTAGGGACATGCGCAAGGACTCGAGGCACAGGCACAGGTACCCTACGCACAGGCACATGGACCCTATGCATAGGCGCAGGTATCCTAGAGACAAGCGTAGGTACCATAGGCATAGGCGCAAGTACCCTAGGCACATGCGCAGGTAACCTGGGTAAAGGCGCACGTACCCTAGGCACAGGCGCAGGTACCATAGGCATAGGCGCAGGTATTGTAAGGACAAGCGCAGGTACCCTAGGCACAGACGCAGTCACCCTAGGCACAGGCGCAGTCACCCTAAACATAGGCACAGGTACCCTTGGCACAGGTGCAAGTACCCTAGGCACAGGAACAGGTACCCAGGGCACATGCGCAGGTGCCCCAGGCACATGCATAGGTAACCTAGGCACAGCACAAGTATCGTAGGCACAAGCACAGGTACCATAGGTTCATGCGCAGGTTCCCTAGGCACAGGCGCAAGTACCCTACGAACAGGCGCAGGTACCCCACGCACAGGCGCAGGTACCCTTAGGGACATACGCTAGTACCCTAGGCACATGCGTAGGTACCGTATGCACAAGCACAGGTACCCTAGGCACAGGCGTAGGTACCGTAAGCACAGGCGCAGGTACCCTAGGCACAGGCGCAAGAACCCTAAGCAAAGGCGTAGGTACCATAGGCAAAGGCGCATGAGGCCTAGGCATAAGTACAGGTACCGTAGAGACAGGCGTAGGTACCCTAGGCACAGGCGCAGGTACCCTAGGCACAGGCGCAGGTACCCTAGGTACAGACGCAGGTACCCTAGGCACTGGCGCAGGTACCATAGGCACAGGCGCAGGTATCTTAAGCATAGGCGCAGGTACCCTAGGCACACGCGCAGGTACCCTAGGGACGAGTAAGGTACCCTAAGCACAGGCGTAGGTACCCTAGGCACAGGCGCAGGTTCCCTACGCAATGGCGCAGGTACCATAGGCACAAGCGCAGGTACCCTAGAAACAAGCGCATGTACCCTAAGCAAAGACCCACGTATCATAGGCACATGCATAGGTACCCCAAGCACAGGCGCAAGTACCATAGGGGAAGCCGCAAGTACCCCAGGCACAGGCGCACGTACTCGAGGCACAGGCGCAGATATCCTAGGGACAGGTGCAAGTACCCTAGGTATAGGCGCAGATACCATAGGGACAGGCGCAGGTAACCTAGGCACAGGCGCAGAGCCCTAGGCACAGGCACTGGTACCCTAGGCACAGGCGCAGGTACCTTAGGCACAGGCGCAGAAACCTGGCTACAGGCGCAAGTACCCTAGGCACAGGCGCAGGTACCATAGGGACAGGCGCAGGTATCCTACGCACAGGCGTAAGTACCCCATGCACAAGCGCAAGTACCCTAGGCAAAGGCGCAGGTACCCTAGGCACAAGCGTAGGTACCTTAGGTACAGGCGCAGGTATCCTAGGCACAAGCGCAGGCACCCTAAGCACTAGCACAGGTACAGTAGACACAGACGCAGGTACCCTGGACACAAGCGCAAGTACCCTAGGCATAGGCGCAGGTGAAGTGGGCACACGCATAGATACCCTAGGCACAGGCGCAGGTACCCTAGGGACACGCGCAGATATCCTAGGCAGAGGCGTAGGTACCCTAGGCCCAGGCGCATGTACCATAGGGACAGGCGTAGATACCCTAAGCACAGGCGTAGGTACCCTAGGCACAGGTGCTGGTACTCTAGGCGCAAGCGGAGGTACCATACGGACAGGCGCAGGTACCCTAGGCACACGCGCAGGTACCTTAGGCACAAGCGCAGGTACCCTAGGTACAGGCGCAGGTATCCCAGGCACATGCGTAGGTACCATAGGCACAAGCGCAGGTACCATAGGCACGGGAGCAGGAACCTTAGGCACAGGCGCAGGTACCCTAGGCACCAATGCGGCTACCCTTTGCACAGGCGCAAGTACCCTAAGCAAAGGCCCACGTACCCTAGGCACAGGCACAGGTACCCTAGGCATAGGCGCAGATACCCTATGGATAGGCGCAGGTACCCTAGGCACAGGCGTAAGTACCCTAGGCACAGGCGTAGGTACCGTAGGGACAGGCGTCAGTACCTCGGCACAGGCGCAGGTAACATGGGCACAGACGCAGGTACCCTAGGCACACGTGCAGGTACCCTAGGCACATGCGCAGGTACACTAGGTACAAGCCCAAGTACCCTAAGCGAAGGCCCACGTACCCTAGGCATAGGCATAGGTACCTTAGGCATAGGCGCAGGTACCCTAGGCATAGGCGCAGGTACCCTAGGCAGAGGCGCACGTATCTTAGGCATAGGCGCAGGTACCCTATGCACAGGCGGAGGCACCCTCGGCAGAGACGCAGGTACCCTAGGCACAGGCCTAGGTACCCTAGGAACAGGCGCAGGTACCGTAGGCACAGGGCCAGGTACCCTAGGCGCAGGCGCAGGTACCTTAAGCACAGGCACAGGTATCCCAGGCATAGGCGCCGTCACTCTAGGCACAGGCACAGGTACCCTTGGCACAGGTGCAGGTACCCAGGCACGGGCGCAGGTACCTTAGGCATAGGCGCAGGTATCCCAGGCATAGGCACAGGTAACCTAGGCACAGGCACAGGTACTGTAGGCATAGGCGCAGGTACCCTAGGCACAGGCACAGGTACCATAGGCACAGATGTAGGTACTCTAGGCACAGGCGCAGGTATCCCAGGCACAGGCGCAGTGTTAGAAGAATGCAAAAACGAGAACAGCGGCACCAGAAGCAAGCGGAAGCATCAAGACATGCAAGTGTAGGTCAGTTGAGTGACGTAGGCAAGAACGATCTGAGGACTTAGTCGCGGGAGTTGATAGAGAGTGAGACGTGAGGTAGCAGAGGTAGACAAGTTGATGTGAGAGAGAGTACTGGCGAGGGGAGTGATGGTTGGCGGAGTATGAGAGCTGAGCCAAGGAGCGAGAGTGACGGAGCGAAGTGTTGAGAGCTGGCGAAGACAGAAAAGTGCAAGGGATGAGCAGAGAAAAGACACGGCGGCGAAGCCGCGGAACCAAAGGGGAACAGGATGGACAGAACTGTTCCGGTTATCTCGAGGGAATGAACATCCTTGGTAATATGTCACAGAACAGGACCAAGGTATCGCAACGGCTTCTTCTTTGCTAGCCAGACACGATTGTGACATGGTCGCGGTTATTAGGGGCGCCTCGTCTTTAGGTCACTGGCCGTGACCGACAATCCGTTGGCGAGGTGGTTTGTGTTGGCTTGGTGCCAAACATGAACCTTTTACAGAGAACTCGGATTATCCGAGGGAGAATACCAGTGTTGGCTTCAATATTATGACAGTTCCATTTGAATTCAATGCTGGAGGGAAGGTGATGCGGAGGTCACATACTGGGCTAGCCAGGTCTCGGGGAATCCTTCATGAGGTTGTCGGATGAGTGGGTGAAGAGAGCGGTGAGTGGTGAGGATGAGTGCCTCTTTCAGGAGTGCTTCAGCCCAGCCCGTACCAAGAAGGGATGTTGAGTCCAGGAGACCACGCAGAACCTGTTAGAAGTTGAACTTGGAATATTGAAGCCGTTATAGATTGAGAAGGAGTTCAACTCTCCATTGATGGTAAATTGTCGAACCATCTATTTTCCTGTGCAGCTCAGGGAAGTCCTATAGGCACTCTGGACGATGAGTGACAATGTCAATCAGTGCGCTGTTGGGTGTTGAGCAGTCAATGAAGTGGATAGACTTCACTTAGGGCTGGACACGGAGAAGAGCATTGGTTGTGTTGTTGCTCATGACTTGTTCCAGTGCAGGGAGTGCCGAGAGGAACTGTTGCTCTATCAAGGTCGGTTGTTGAGTTGACCTTGATGTGAATGTTGTTCCGAGAGGATACTGTCGAGAGCTCATTCTCCTTGGTACGGTTCCTTGGGGATGGAGGTGGGAATGGTGCATGCAAGAGATGGACGGCGCTGCCACGACGCCTTACTCAAAGAGTGCTCTGCCACAGCGATCTCTGTGAGTTCCAGGAGAGTGCAAAGAGATTCTTGTCCGTGAAGTAGTCAATCTCACCGATACATCGGCTTGTTCCACCGATTAGCTAGATTGAGCAGGGAGATAGGTGGTATCCGGTTCCTGTGGTGTGACTTCCCGGGACTGCTTCTTTTCTCTTTGCTTCAGATGAGTGAGTGGAGGAGGAGTTTCTTGCACTGTGTATGGTGATGTCAGCAGGATCCTTCCAATGTAGGTGATGTGTTTAGGTGGCTGCCTTAGGCTGAGTGCAGGGCGATGTTGAGGGTGACGAAGGAAGGAGAGGAGGAATGATGGAAGAGTGAGTGGACACTGGGTGGAACCGTGTGTACGATGAAATTTTGGCATGGGCGCGGGTGGTCGCGGGATGGGCAACTCGTCCGGGCGAATCCTTGTACCGAGTAGAAGCGGATAATGGAGGAGGAATAGTGGATGATGGAGTTGGCGCAGGAGCGAACTGCGTGCGCTGAAGATATTGTTGGTGTGGGCGTAGGTCGTCGCGGAACAGGCAATGCGACCAGGTGGAACCTTGTGCTGAGCTGAAAGCGATGCCAGGCGGAGGAAACAATTGATTAATGAATGGGTGTAGGGGCGAACCGCGTGCGCTGATGGAAGTTTTCGGCGTGGGCGCAAGTCCTCGCGACTCGAGCGATGTGACCGGGCGAATCCTTGTGCCGGGCTGAAGTTGATACTGAAACGGAGGAAATGATTGATGGATGAGTGGGCGCAGGGGCGAAACCACGTGCGCTGCAAAGTCTTCTCCGTGGGCGCAGGTCGCCGTGAAAAAAGGGTAATGCGACCGGGCGGATCCTTGTGCCGAGCTGAAAGTGAGTTGCAGAAGCGAGGGAAGAGATTGATTGATGAGTGGGCCCAGGGGCAGAACCACGTGCGCAATAAGGCAATGATGGTGCGGATGACGAATGGAAGGCGGCGCGGATGATGCTGATGATAGAGAGGCAGTATTGAGGCAGGAACGGGTGGCTCATGAAGTTGAGGAGACAGGAGCAAGGAGGAGGAGAAGGGATGACGGGGACAAGTATAGATGAAGGCCGAAGGCTGATGAAGGAGACAAGAGATAGAGAGCGATGCAAGCAAAGAGAGCAGAGATGAGAAGCGGCGCGGCAGGTGGAGGCAGAGCGTCACAACTTCTTCTTCTGCATTCAGGAGAGTCACGGCTTGTTCCACAGATGGCTTGGAAGTGGGAGTAGGAAGACTGGTGGTGTCCGATATCCTGACAGCTGGAAGAGGTTGGTTGCGGCAGAGGGAGTCTGGCAGCGGGCAAGGATACTAGACGGCTGATGTCATGAGAGTGACGGCTTTTTCCCCAGTTGGCTCGGAATAGGAGCAGGAAGACTGGTGGTGTCCGATATCCTGACAGCGGCAGTTTTGGCTACAGCTGCTGACGAGGCGAGGAGGTGATGCGGGAAGGCAGCTCGAGACTATGGACGCGGGCGGACTGGGGATGGTGGCAAGGAAGCAGTAGATGGAGCTAATGAGATGAGACAAAGGAGGAGGAGATGCTGGCAGAGGCAGTTATGATGAGAGACAGCGGATGGCAGAGAGCAAGAAGCTTCTTGGTAGTTGACAGCAAGCGGCGGCTCGAGAGTTCCTTGCGGCTGATGTGGGGGACTTGTCTCCGGTTGTTAGCCACGGGCGCGGAAATGGGCGCAGGACCTTCTTGGGACGGCGAGGCGTTTCTTCAGCGTGGAGGACTCATTAGGCAGAGCTGCTGTTGTCAGCTGCTGGCGAAGCGGTGAGGCGCGAGATGGTCGTAGCGGCGGCATGAGAATGTGAGTTGAAGCAACAAAGCAAGGGTGTCGGCAGAGCGATGACTCGGTCACAGAACTCCAGGTGATGTTACCTGAAGCTCTTATTCCATATGAAAAGAATGCGGAAACGAGAAGACGCCAGACGAATCATCGGGACATGCAAGTGTACGTCAGCAGAGTGACATAGGCAAGAGCGGTCCAAGGAGTTAGTCGCTGGAGCTGATAGAGGCTGAGACGTGAGGTAGCGGAGGTAGACAAGTTGATGTGAGAGAGAGTGCTGGCAAGGGGAGTGATGGTTGGTGGAGCATGAGAGCTGAGCAAAGGAGCGAGAGTGACAGAGCGAAGCATTGAGAGTTGGCAAAGACAGAAAAGTGTGAGGGACGAGCAGAGCAAAGACAAGGCGGCGAAGCTGCGGAACCAAAGGGAACAAGATGGGAAGAACGGTTCTGGTTAATTCGCGGGAATGATCATCCTCTGTAGTATATCACAGAACAGGACAAAGGTATCGTAACAGCTTCTTCTTTGCTAGCCGGACGCGATTGCGACATGATCGCGGTTATTAGGGGCGCCTTGTCTTTAGGTCACTGCCGTGACCGCCAATCCGTTGGGGAGGTGGTTTGTGTTGGCTTGGTGCCAAACATGAACCATTTATTGAGAACTCGGATTATCCGAGGGATAATACCAGTGTTGGCTTCAACATTCTCACACGTACGAAACCTAGGGACAGGCATAGGTACCCTAGGCATAGGCGCAGGTACCTTAGGCACAGGCGCAGGTACCCTAGGCACAGGCGCAGGTACCCTAAGCACAAATGCAGGTACCCTAGGCACATGCGCAAGAACCATAAGCACCGGCGCAGGTACCCTAGGCACAGGCGCAGGGGTCCTAGGCACAGGCGCAGGTACCATAGAGACAGGCGCAGGTACCGTACGTACAAGCGCATGTACCCTAGACACAGGCGCAGGTACCCTGGGTACAGGCGCATGAACCCTAGGCACAGGCGCAGGTACCATAGGCACAGGCGCCCGTACTCTAGGTACAGACGCAAGTACGCTAGGCACAGGCGCAGGTACCCTAACCACAAGCGCAAGTACCCTAGGCACAGGTGCATGTACCCTAGGGACAGGCGCAGGTACCCTAAGCACAGGCGCAGGTACCCTAGGTACAGGCGCAAGTACCCTAAGCACAGGCGCAGGTACCCTAGGCACAGGCGCAGGTACCCTAGGCACAGGCGCGGGTACCCTAGGCACACGCGCAGGCACCGTAGGATCAGGCGCAGGTACCCTAAGCAAAGGCCCATGTTCCATAGGCACAGCTTTGGTTTCTGTTGCCCGGCTTTGGTTTCTCTGACCCGGCTTTGGTTTCTGTGACCCAGCTTTGGTTTCTGTGACTTGGCTTTTGTTTGCTCTGGCCTGGCTCTGGATTATTTGACTCGGCTTTGGGTTTTATAACTTGGCTTTGGTTAATGTGACATGGCTTTGAGTTTTGTGACCTGGTTCTGGTTTCTGAGATCCGGCTTTGGTTTATGTCACCTGGCTTTGGTTTTTGTGACCCGGCTTTGGTTTGCGTGACCCGGCTTCTTTTTCTCTGACCCAGGTTTGGTTTCTGTGACCTGGCTTTGGTTTTTGTGACCCGGATTTGGTTTCTGTGACCCGGCATTGGTTTCTGTTATCGAGCTTTTGTTTATGTGACCCAGTTTTGGTTTATTTGACCCAGCTTTGGTTTCTATGACCCTTCTATGGTTTCTTTGACCCGGCTTTGGTTTCTGTGACCCGGCTTTGGTTTCTGTGACCTGGCTCTGGATTTTGTGACCCGGCTCTTGTTTCTGTGACCCAGCTCTGGTTTTTGTGACCCGCCTCTGGTTTATGTGACCCGGCTTTGGTGTCCGTGTCCCGGCTTTGGTTTCTCTGACTCGGCTTTGGTTTCTCTGAATCGGCTTTGGTTTCTATGACCCGGCTTTGGTTTTGTGACCTGGCTTTGGTTTTAGTGACCCGGCTTTGGTTTTTGTGACCCGGCTTTGGTTTCTGTGACCCGGCTTTTGTTTAAGGGACCCCGCTTTGGTTTCTGTGACCCCCCTTTGGTTGATGTGACACGGCTTTGGCTATGATGACCCGGCTTTGGTTGCTGTGACCTGGCTTTGGTTGCTATGACCTGGCTTTGGTTTATGTAATCCGGCTTTGGATTCTGTGACCCGGCTGTGGTTTCTGTGACCCGGCTTTGGTTTCTATTAAGACTTTGGTTTGTGTACTCCGGCTTTGGTTTGTTGACCCGGCTTTGGTTTCTGTGACCCGGCTTTGGTTTGTGTGACCCGGATTTGGTTTGTATCACCCGGCTTTGGTTTCTATGACCCGGCTTTGGTTTCTGTGACTTAGCTTTGGGTTCTGTGACCCAGCTTTGGCTTATGTGACCCGACTATGGTTTCTGTGACCCGGCTATTGTTTATAAGACCCGGCTTTGGTTTCTGTGACCCTGTTTTCGTTTCTCTGACGTGGCTTTGGTTTTGTGACCCGGCTTTGGTTTGTGTGACCCGGCTTTGATTTCTGTGACTCGGCTTTTGCTTATGAGACCCGGCTTTGGTTTCTGTGATCCGGCTTTAGTTGCTATGACCCGGCTTTGGTTTCTGTGACCTGGTTTTGGTGTCAATGACCCGGCTTTGGTTTTGTGACCCGGCTTTGGTTTATTTGACCCGGCTTTGGTTTCTGTGACCCGGCTTTGGTTTCCGTGACCCGGCTTTTCTTTCTGTGACACGGCTTTGGTTTCTGTGACCGAGCTTTGGTTTATGTGACCCGGCTTTGGTTTCTGTGACCGGGCTTTGGTTTCCGTGACCCGGCATTGGTTTCTGTGACCCAGCTTTAGTTTCTGTGACCGGGCTCTGGTTTTTGTGACCCGGTTTTGGTTTGCGTGACCCGGCTTTGGTTTCTGTGACCCGGCTTTGGTTTCTGTGACCCGGCTTTGGTTTCCATGACCCGGCTTTGATTTATGTGACCCATTTGGTTTCTGTGACCCCGCTTTGGTTTCTATGACCCAGCTTTGGTTTTGTGACCCGGCTTTGGTTTTTGTGACCCGGCTTTGGTTTCTGGGACCCGGCTTTGGTTTAAGTGACCCGGCTTTGGTTTTTGTGTCCCGGCTTTGGTTTATGTGTACCCGCTTTGGTTTCTGTGACCTGGCTTTGGTTTCTTTGACCCGGAATTGGTTCTGTGACCTGGCTCTGGTTGCTATGACCCGGCTTATGTTTATGTGATCTGGCTTTGGATTCTGTGACCCGGCTTTGGTTTCTGTGACCTGGCTTTGATCTCTGTGACCGGGCTTTGGTTTCTGTGATTTGGCTTGGTTTGTGTGACCCGGCTTTGGTTTCTAAGGCCCAGCTTTGGTTTTTGTGACCCGGTTTTGATATCTATGGACAGGCTTTGAGTTCCGTGACCCGGGTCTGGTTTCCGTGACTTGGCTTTGGTTTCCGTGACCCGGCATTGGTTTCTGTCACCCTACTTTGGTTTTTGTGACCAGGCTTTGATTTCTGTGACCTGGATTTGGCTTTTGTGACCCGGCTTTCATTTCTCGGACCTGGCTTTGGTTTCTGTGACCCGGCTTCGGTTTGTGTGACCCGGCTTTGCTTTTTGTGACCCGGCTTTGTTTTTCGTGACTCGGCTTTTGCTAATCTGACCCGGCTTTGGTTTCTTTGACCCGGCTTTGGTTGCTGTGACCCCGCTTTGGTTTTTGTGACTCGGCTTTGGTTTCAATGACCCGGCTTTGGTTTCTGTGACCCGGCTTTAATTTCTGTGACCTGGCTTTTATTTCTGTGACCCGGCTTTGGTTCTTGTGACCGTGCTTCAGTTTCCGTAACCCGACTTTGGTTACTGTGACCCAGCTTTGGTCACTGTGATCCGGCTTCGGTTTCTGTGATCCGGCTTTGGTTCTTGTGCACAGGCTTTGGATTCTGTGACCCGGCTTTGGTTTGTGTGACCCGGCTCTGGTTTTTGTGACCCGGCTTTGGTTTCTGTGACCCGGCTTTGGTTCTGTGACCCGGCTTTGGTGTCTGTGGCCCGGCTTGTGTCTGTGTGACCCGGCTTTGTTTTCTATGTCCCGGCTTTGGTTTATGTAACCCGGCTTTGGTTGCTGTGACCCCGCTTTGGTTTTGTGATCCGGCTTTGGTTTCTCTGACTCGAGTGTGGTTTCTGTGACCCGGCTTTAATTTCTGTGACCCGGCTCTGGTTTCTGTGACCCGGCTTTGGTTTCTATGACCCGGCTTTGGTTGGTGTGACCCGGCTTTGGTTTCTGTGACCCAGCTTTGGTTTCTGTAATCCGGCTCTGGTTACTGTGACCCGGCTTTGGTTTATGTGATCCGGCTTTGGTTTATGTGACTTGTCTTTTGTTTCTGTGACCTGGCTTTGGACCCTCTGTCACCCGGTTTTGGTTTCTGTGCCCTGGCTTTGGTTTCTGTGACCCGGCTTTGGTTTCTGTAATCCGGCTTTGGTTTCCGTGACCCGGCTTTGGTTTCCGTAACCCGGCTTTGGTTGATGTGGCTCGTCTTTGGTTTGTGTGACATAGCTTTGGACCCTCTGTGACCCGGCTTTGGTTTCTGTGACCCGCCTTTGGTTTCTGTTACCCGATTTTGGTTTCTGTGACCTGACTTTGGTTTCTGTGTCACTGCTTTGGTTCGTGTGACCCGGCTTTGCTTTATGTGACCCGGCTTTGTTTTCTGTGAATCGGCTTTTGTTTCTGAGACCCGGCATTGGTTTATGTGACCCGGCTTTGGTTGCTATGACCCGGCTTTTGTTAATGTGACCTGGCTTTGGTTTCAATGACCCGGCTTTGGTTTCGGTGACCCGGCTTTGGTTTATGTGACCCGGCTTTGGTTTCTGTGACCCGGCTTTGGTTTCTATGACCCGGCTTTTCTTTCTGTGACCCGGCTTTGGTTTCTATGACCCGGCTTTGGTCTTGTGTCCCGGCTTTGGGTTTTGTGACCCGGCTTTGGTTTGTGGGACCCTGCTTTGGTTTCTGTGACCCGGCTTTGGTTTCTGTGACCCGGCTTTGGTTTCTGTGACCCAGCTTAGTTTTTGTGACGCGGCTCTGGTTTCCATGACCCGGTTTTGGTTTCTGTGACCCGGCTTTGGTTTCTGTGACCCGGCTTTGGTTTATATGACCCGGCTTTAATTTATGTGACCCCTTTGGTTTCTGTGACATGGCTTTGGTTTCTATGACCCGGCTTTGGTCTTGTGTCCCGGCTTTGGTTTTTGTGACCCGGCTTTGGTTTGTGGGACCCTGCTTTGGTTTATGTGACCCGGCTTTGGTTTATGTGACCCGACTTTGGTTTCTGTGACCCCGCTTTGGTTTCTATGACGTGGCTTTGGTTTCTTTGACCCGGCTTTGGTTCTGTGACCTGGCTTTGGTTGCTGTGACCCGGCTTATGTTTCTGCGACCCGGCTTTGGATTTTGTGACCCGGCTTTGGTTTCTGTGACTCGGCTTTGGTCTCTATGACCGGGCTTTGGTTTATGTGCTCCGGCCTTGGTTTGTTGACCCGGCTTTGGTTTCTGTGACCCGGCTTTGGTTTCTATGATTCGACTTTGGTTTCTATGACCGGGCTTTGGTTTGTGTTGCCCGGCTTTGGTTTGTGTGACCCGGCTTTGGTTTCTATGACCCGACTTTGGTTTCTGTGACCCGGCTTTGGTTTTCGTGACTTGGCTTTGGTGTATGTGACCCGGTATTCGTTTCTATGACCCGACATTGGTTTCTTTGACTTGGCTTTGGTTTCTGTGACCCGGCTTTGGTTTTTGTGACCCGGCTTTTGTTTCTCTGACCTGGCTTTGATTTTTGTGACCGGCTTTGATTTGTGTGACCTGGCTTTGCTTTCTGTGACCCGGGTTTGTTTTCCGTGACTCGGCTTTTGTTTCTGTGACCCGGCCTTGGTTTTTGTGACCCTGCTTTGGTTGGTGTGACCCAGCTTTGTTTTTTGTGACCCGGCTTTGGTTTCAATGACCTGGCTTTGGTTTCTCTGACCTGGCTCTGGTTTCTCTGACCTAGCTTTGCTTTATGTGACCCGGCTTTGGTTTTTGTGACCCGGCTTTGGTTTATGTTACCCGGCTTTGGTTACCATGACCAAGGTTTGGTCGCTGTGATCCGGCTTCGGTTTCTGTGACCCGGCTTTGGTTTTTGTGGTAGGGCTTTGGTTTCTGTGACCCGGCTTTGGTTTGTGTGACCTCGCTCTGGTTTATGTGACCGGCTCTGGTTTTTGTGACCAGGCTTTGGTTTATGTGACCCGCCTTTCGTTTGTGGGACCCGGCTTTGGTTTCTGTGACCCAGCGTTGGTTTCTGTGACCCGACTTTGGTTTCTGTGACCCGGCTTTGGTGTCTGTGACCCGGCTTGTGTCTGTGAGACTCAGCTTTGTTATCAGTATCCCGGCTTTGGTTTCTGTGACCCGGCTTTGGTTTCTGTGACCCGCCTTTGGTTTCTGTGACCCGGCTTTGGTTTCTGTAACCCGGCTTTGGTTTCTGTGACCCGGCTTTAGTGTCTGTGACCCGGCTTGTATCTCTGTGACTCGGCTTTGTTTTTTATGTCCCGGCTTTGGTTTATGTGACCCAGCTTTGGTTTCTGTGACCCGCCTTTGGTTTCTGTGACCCGGCTTTGATTTCTGTGACCCTGCTTTGCTTTCTGTGACCCGGCTTTGGTGTCTGTGATCCGGCTTGTGTCTCTGTGACTCGGCTTTGTTTTCTGTGTCCCGGCTTTGGTTTCTGTGACCCGGCCTTGGTTGCTGTGACCCCGCTTTGGTTTTTGTGATCCGGCTTTGGTTTATGTGACCCGACTGTGGTTTCTATGATCCGGCACTGGTTTCGATGACTCGGCTTTGGTTTCTGTGACCCGGCTTTGGTTTATGTGACCCGGCTTTGGTTCTTGTGATCCGGCTTTGGTTTCTGTGACCCGCCTTTTGTTCTTGTGACCCGGCTTTGGTTTATGTGACCCGGCTTTGGTTTGTGTGACCCGGCTTTGGTTTATGTGACCCGGATTTTGTTTATGTGACCCCGCTTTCGTTTCTATGACCCGGTTTTGGTTTTTGTGACCCGGCTTTGGTTTCCGTGACCTGGCTTTGGTATCTGTGACCCGGCTTTGGTTTCTGCGACCCGGGTTTGGTTTTGGTGACCCTGCTTTCATTTTTGTGACCACGTTTTGGTTTCCGTGACCCGGCATTGGTTTGTGTGACCCAGCTTTGGACCCTCTGTGACCCGGCTTTGGTTTCAGTGACCCGGCTGTGGTCACAGAAACCAAAGCCGGGTCACAAAGGGTCAAAAGCCGGGTCAAAAAGGGTCCAAAGCCGGGTCACAGTAACCAAAGCCGAGTCATCGAATCCAGAGCCAGGTCACAAAAACCAAAGGAGGGTCAGAGAAATAAAAGCTGGGTCACATAAACCAAAGCCAGGTCACAGAAACCATAGTCGGGTCATTGAAACCAAAGCCGGGTCACAGAAACCAAAGCTGGGTCAAAGTAACCAGAGCCGGATCACAGAAACCACAGTCGGGTCACAGAAACAAAAGCCGAGTCACGGAAAACAAAGCCGGGGCATTGAAAGCAAAGCGGGGTCACACATACCAAATCCGGGTCACAGAAACCAAAGCCAAATCAGAGAAACGAAAGCCGGTTCACAGAAACCAAAGCCAGGTCACTGAACCCAAAGTATGATCACAACAACCAAAGTCAGGTCGCATAAATCAAAGCCGGGTCACAGAAGCCAAAACCAGGTCACGGAAACCAAAGCCGGGTCACAAAAACCAAAGCCAGGTCATAGAAACCAAAGCCGGGTCACATAGACCAAAGCAGGGTCACAGAAACCAAAGCGGGGTCACAAAATCCAAAGCCGGGTCACACAATCCAAAGCCGTGTCAACGAACCAAAGCCGGAGCACATAAACCAAAGCCCGGACATAGAAACCAAAGCCGGGTCACAGAAACCCAAGCCGGGTCACAGAATCCAAAGCCGGATCACAGAAACATAAGCTGGGTCACAGCAACCAAAGCCAGGTCACATAACCAAACCCGGGTCACAGAAACCAAAGCGGGGTCATAGAAACCAAAGCCGGGTCACAGAAACCAAAGCTGGGTCACAGAAACCAAAGCTGGGTCCCAGAAACCAATGCCGGGTCATTCAAACCAAACCGGTTCACAAAACCAAAGCCCGGTCATAAGAACAAAAGCCGGGTCACAGAAACCAAAGCGGGGCCACATAAATCAAAGCCGGGTCACAAAAACCAAAGCCAGGTTACAGAAGCCAAAGCCGGGTCACAGAAACCAAAGCCGGGTCACAGAAACCAAAGCCAAGTCACAGAAACCAGAGCCGGGTCACATAAACCAGAGCCGGGTCACAGAAACTAAAGCCGGGTCACAGAAACCAAAGCCGGGTCACCGAAACCAAAGCCGGGTCACAGAAACCAAAGCTGGGTCACAGAAACCAAAGCCGGGTCACTGAAACCAAAGCCGGGTCACAGAAACCAAAGCCGGGTCACAGAAACCAAAGCTGGGTCACAGAAACAAAAGCCGGGTCACACAAAGAAAATCCGGACCACATAAGCCAGATCAGGGTCACAGAAACCAAAGCCGGGTCACATAAACCAAAGCCGGCCACATAAACCAAAGCTGGGTCACATAAACAAAAGCCGAGTCATAGAAAACAAAGCTGGTTCACAGAAAGCAAAGCCGGGTCACACAAACCAAAGCCGGGACACAGAAACCAAAGCCAGGTCAGAGAAACGAAAGCCGGGTTACAGAAACCAAAGCCAGGTTACAGAAACCAAAGCCGGGTCACATAAACCAAAGTCGGGTCAGTGAAACAAAGCCGGGTCACATAAACCAAAGCCAAGTCACAGAAACCAAAGCTGGATCACAGAAACCAAAGCTGGATCACAGAAACCAAAGCCTGGCCATAGAAACCAAAGCCGGGTCACAAAAACCAAAGCCTGGTCACAGAAACCAAAGCCGGGTCACAGAAACCAAAGCCCGGTCACAGAAACCAAAGTCGGGTCACGGAAACAAAAGCCGAGTCACGGAAAACAAAGCCGGTTCACAGAAAGCAAAGCCCGGTCACATAAACCAAAGCCTGGTCACAGAAACCAGCGCTGGGTCACAGAAACCAAAGCCAAGTCATCGAAACCAAAGCCGGATCATTGAAACCAAAGCCGGGGCACTGAAACCAAAGCCGGGTCACAGCAACCAAAGCCGGGTCACAGAAATCAAAGTCGGGTCACACAAACAAAAGCCGAGTCAAGGAAAACAAAGCCGGGTCACAGAAAGCAAAGCCGGGTCACACAAACCAAAGCCGGATCACATAAACCAAAGCCATGTCAGAGAAACAAAAGCCGGGTCACAGAAATTAAAGACGGAACACAGAAACCAATGCCGGGTCACAGAAACAAGAGTCGGGTCACAGAAACCAAAGCCGGGTCTCAGAAACCAAAGCCGGGTCATAGAAACCAAAGCCGGGTCACAGAAACCAAAGCCGTGTCATAGAAACCAAAGTCGGGTCACATAAACCAACGATGGATCACAGAAACCAAAACCGGGTCACAGAAACCAGAGCCGGGTCAACAAACCAAGGCCGGAGCACCCTTGTTGCACCCTAGTTGCGCCCTAGTTGAGCCATATTTGCGCGCTAGTTGCGCCCTAGTTGCGCCATAGTTGCACCCTAGTTGCGCCCTCGTTGCGCCCTAGTTGCACCCTAGTTGCGCCCTAGTTGCACCTTAGTTGGAGCCTAGTTCCGCCCTAGTTGCGCCCCTGTTGTGCCCTAGTTTCGCCCTAGTTGCGCACTAGTTGCACCCTACTTGCGCCCTACTTGGGCCATACTTGCGCCCTACTTGCGCCTCAGTTGGGCACTAGCTACGCCCTATTTGTACCCTAGTTGGGCCCTAGTTGCGTCCTACTTGTGCCCTACTTGCGCCCTAGTTACACCTTAGTTGCGCCCTAGATGCACCATAGTTGAGCCTTAGTTGCGCCCTAGTTGCGTTCAACTTGCACACTAGTTGCATCCTAGTTGCACCCTAGTTGCGTCCTAATTGCGCCCTGGTTGCACCCTAGTTGCGCCATACTTGCGCCCTACTTGCGCCCTACTTGCACCGTAGTTAGGCCCTAGTTGCGCCCTATTTGAGCCCTAGGTGCGTTATAGTTGCACCCTAGTTGCACGTAGTTGTGCCCTTTTTGCGCCCTTATTGCACCAAACTTACACCCTACAGGCGCCCTACTTGCGCCCTAGTTGCGCCTCAGTTGGGCACTAGCTTCATCCTGGTTGTGCCTTAGTTGCGCCCTATTTGCATCTTACTTGCACCCTACTTGCGCCCTAGTTGCACCCTAGTTGCGGTATACTTTAACCCTAGTTGCGCCCTAGTTGCGCCCTGAGTGCGCGCCCTAGTTGCGCACAAGTTGCATCCTACTTGTGCCCTACTCGAACCCTACTTGCGCCCTAATTGCGCCACAGTTGGGCACTAGCTACGCCCGAGTTGTACACTAGTTGCGGCCTACTTGCGTACTACTTGTGCCCTATTTGCGCCCTAGTGGCGCGTTAGTTTTGCACTAGTTGTACCCTAGTTGCGCCCTAGGTGCGCCCTAGTTGGGCCCTAGTTGCGCCCTAGTTGTGCCCTAGTTGCGCCCTAGTTGCGCCCAAGTTGCAACCTAGTTTTGCCCTAGTTGCCCCCAGTTGCGCCCTTATTGCGCCCTAGTTGCGCCCTGGTTGCGCCTTAATTGCGCCTTAGTTGCGCCGTAGTTGCGCCCAAGTCGCGCCCTAGTCGCGCCCTAGTCGCGCTCTAGTCGCGCCATAGTCGCGCCCTAGTTGCGCCCTAGTCGTGCCCTACTTGCACCCTAGTTGCGCCCTAGTTGCGCTGTAGTTACGTCCTTGGTGTGCCCTTGTTGCGCCCTCGTTGCGCCCTCGTTGCGCCATCGCTGCGCTCAAGTTGCGCCGTAGTTGCGCCCTTGGTACGCCCTAGTTGTGCCCCACTTGTGCCGTAGTTGCGCCATTCTTGCGCCCTACTTACACCCTTCTTGCGCCCTACTTGCACCCTTCTTGTGCCATACTTGCACCCTACTTGCACCCTTCTCGCGCCCTAGTTGTGCTCTAGTTGCGCCCTAGTTACGCCCTACTTGCGCCCTAGTTGCACCCTAGTTGCGCCCTAGTTGCACCCTAGTTGCAGCCTAGTTGCGGCCTAGTTGAGCCCTAGTTGCGCCCTAGTCGCGCCCTAGTCGCGCATGTCCTAGTCGCGCCCTAGTTGCGCCCTAGCTGCACTCTAGTTGCATTCTATTTGCGCCCTTATTGCATTCTACTTGCACCCTACTGGAACCCTTTTTGCACTTTAGTTGTACCTTAGTTGGGCACTAGCTACGCCATAGGTGTGCCCTAAATGCGCCCTACTTGTGTCCTACTTGTGCCCTACTTGCGCGCTAGACGCGCCTTAGTTGTGCCTTAGTTGCGCCCAACTTGCACACTAGTTGCACGCTAGTTGCGCCCTAGTTGCGCCCTGGTTGTGCCCTAGTTGCACCCTAGTTGCGCCCTGGTGGTGCCCTGGTTGCGCCCTAGTTGCACCCTAGTTGCGCCCTAGTTGCGCCCTAGTTATAACCTAGTTGTGTCCTAGTTGTACCCTAGTTGTGGCCTGGTTGCGCCCTAGTTACACCCTAGTTGCGCCCTAGTTGCACCCTAGTTGCGCCCTACTTGCACCCTCGTTGCGCCCTCGACGCGCCCTAGTTGCGTCCTCGTTGAGCGCTTGTTGCGCCCTGGTTGCGCCCTAGTTGCGCCCTAGTTGCATCCTAGTTGCACCCTATTTGCGTCCTAGTTGCACCCTAGTTATACCC
Organism: Penium margaritaceum; assembly: GCA_023375785.1. Taxonomy (NCBI): domain Eukaryota; kingdom Viridiplantae; phylum Streptophyta; class Zygnematophyceae; order Desmidiales; family Peniaceae; genus Penium; species Penium margaritaceum. The sequence goes on from SZWC01001013.1 coordinate 194,939, forward strand.
TAGTTGTGCTCTAGTTGCGCCCTAGGTGCGCCCTAGTTGCGCCCTAGTTGCGCCCTAGTTGCGTCTTAGGTGAACCCTAGTTGCACCCTACTTGCGCCCTACTTGCACCGTAGTTGCACCCTAGTTGCGCCCTACGTGCGCCCTAGTCGCGTCCTAGTTGCACCCTAGTTACACCCTACTTGCGCCCTTATTGCGCCCTTATTTGTCAGGAAACTACATGAATGAGCAAGGGTGCTAGCTGAGCAGATGAGATCAACGAGGAAGCGTTGGTGAAGCTGCAGGTGTCTGACGATCTGCTGACGTCACAGAATAACAGTGAAAAGTGCAGAAGTTTGCTGATGACTCGACGAAGGAGCAAAGGAGCAGAGACAACAGAGCAAGATGCATGAATGGGGGCGGTGCCGCAAGGACAATAGCCGATCCGGCGGAAGAACTGCAGAGTGGTGATGCTGGTTGCCACACCAAAGGATGCGGGCTGCCGTCAGGGCTAGCCTTAGCAGCCAGGAGCGGGCAGTCGGGTCGTGGGGCGAACAGATGTGATAGGAAGGAAAGCGCCTCAGCGAATGGAGGCGGGAGCAACGAAGCTGAGACAACGAGTGACAATGGACGTTGAAAGGGATGGCTGATGGATGGACTGCCAGAGCACCGAGACGCGGGCTGAAGGCCTCTGCGTCGAGGTGCGGGCAAGTGGAAAGGCTGATGGCCTGCCACGGCCAAGAGCGGGCAGCAGAAACACAAGGCGAATGCCACAGCCGAGAGGCTGGCGGTATTAAGCGGAAAGGAAATTCCACAGCCGAGAGGAGGGCAAAGTCATGAAACGCAAGAAGGTTGATATGACTAGAAGAGAGAAGCACGGAAATGTGCATGGAAGTCCTAGATAAGTAATAGTGCTAGAAGAGAGTCTGACTTAGTCCTTAGCTATGGTTGGGTGGCGGGAGCCGCCCTGCTTCTGCTGCTGCTGCTTGTTTAGAGGCGTTGTGATCTGGAGCTCCTTAGCATGTATGAGTGTTTGCGTGGGAGATTTGGCAGTCTTGCACGGTTCGGGAGTGCCACGTTTAGGCATCGGTTGTCGCGACATGAGGATCGAGTCGCACACGTTGGTCACGTAACCGGTTTCGGCGGTTGGTCGGTGCCGGTCAGTCTTTGCCGCTAATCGAACGTACCTCGCCCATTTATCTTGTTGCCGCTCGGAAGTGATCCTGTCATTTTCCTATTTTGATTTATTGGCTCGAACCAGGACAGTGCTCCGAGGAACTGGTTGACGTACGTCCCGAAGAGCTCTTTTCCGGCGAGTGTCTTGTGACCATTGCCACATATTTCCAACACCCCCCTTCAATGTCACAAGACCTGACCTTCGTCCAGATCTTATGATGCCTCTTGATGGTTCGTCACCGTTGCTGTGGGTGCTGATGATGTCGTATGAGGAGCAGGGAATGGAGCAGGTGTAGCAAGGTATTGCAAGACCTGGTTGGTCATCTTCTGAAGGGTGAACCTCAGTCTTTGTGTGATCTGACTTCAATGAAGGAGTCAGGTCAGTTGTACCTTCAAAGAGTTTCACGGCTGCAATGGAGGTTTCTTCTATGTTGGCCGTTGAGGCCTTTGGTGTGATGGTGATTTCGTAGAAGCTCGTAATGAACGCCGACAGTTTGTCGGTGCTGAATAGTGGGGGTGTGTCTGTTGTGGTGTCACGGGAGGTAGAGGTGGTGTGAGATGGAGCAGAAGGTGGTCGGTGGTTGATGGATGGAAGAGCGATTCGTGGTGAGCCCATTTGTGGAGAGCTGGTGCAGTCTGGACTCAAGTTGTTCTGGTCAGCTGAGTGTTGTGAGGTTGCAGTCTCCTTTGTGATGTCCAGGGTGGTTCGGTTGAATTTCTCCATGAAGTTGGCGAGTTATTTGGGGGTAAATAATGGAGCTGATGGGCTGGTGCACTTGAGAGCGTTGGAAGCAGCTGTGCTGATGGGGAGTGCCATGTTGCAAGGGACTTGTGGTTGGAAGCTGTGGTGATTGAGTGAAGGAGATGTGGGTGATAGTGACGGCTGAGAGGATGCTGAGGGCCGTTGGTGGTGCTGAATGGTGCTGAGAGAGCGTTGTAAGAGGAGGCGGCGTCTTCGACGTGCTTGGCTTTTTGAGCAGTGATGAGAGCTGCTCCTGTCAGAAATCGCTGTGAGACATGGTATGGTATGAAGCGGTTCAGAGGCAGATTCTGTGGGTGAATAGATTTCGAGCAGGTTGGTTTGAGTGGCGTCAGTCTAGTTGTGCGGGTCTGTGGATAGTGTCGGCTCATGCTCAAATGTCAGCTGCAAGAGACGAGGTAGACGAGGAATTTTGTGCTTTGTTAGAGAATTGCTGCTGCTGCTGCTCATGCTGCTCCTGTTGTTGCTTCTCGTGTTGTGATGTCGCCACTGCACTATACCCATATATAGTTCAGTGACGGTTCTGACACGATAGTCAAGGTGATGGAGCCAGAGAGGACTGCTTGTGAGGATGTCCTGTTGGCTTTGTGAGAGATGCTGCTGCTGTTTGGCACTGCTACGGGGATGACCGGTGTGTGTTGATGGCTGTTTGCAATAGCTTCAGCTATGACAGAGGAGGATATGGGCTGTAGGAGCTTGGGGTTGCGCCCATACACAGTCCCTTTGCTCCTGTACGTGAGGAAGGTAATGGCGGCGGTGCAGCTGCTGCTGATCGACTGCGCGATTCGGCAGGCGTTTCAGACGTCAGTGATGATGATGTTGCTGCTAAGAGAGCCACGAGCTTTCTCTCTGCTCTAATACCATGTCAAGAAACTACATGAATGAGCAAGAGTGCTAGCTGAGCAAATGAGATCAACAAGGAAGCATTCGCAAAGCTGCAGGTGTCTGAAGATCTGCTGACGTCATAGAATAATAGTACAAAGAGCAGAAGTTTGCTGATGACTCAACAAAGGAGCAAAGAAGCAGAGACAACAGAGCAAGATGCAGGAGTGGGGGTGGTGCCGCAAGGGCACGAGCCAATCCAGAGGAAGAACTGCAGAGTGGTGATGCTGGTTGCCACAGCAAAGGATACGGGCTGCCGACAGGGCTAGCCTCAGCAGCCAGGAGCGGGCAGTCGGGTCGTGGAGCAAACAGATGTGATAGGAAGGACAACGCCTCAGCAAATGGAGGCGGGCGCAATGAAGTCGAGACAACGAGTGATGATGGATGTCGAAACGGATGGCTGATGGATGGACTGCCACAGTATTGATACGCGGGCTGAAGGCCTTAGCGTCAAGGTGCGGGCAAGTGGAAAGGCTGATGGTGTGCCACAGCCAAGAGCGGGCAACGGAAACACAAGGCGAATGCCACAGCCAAGAGGTGGGCGATAGAAAGCGAAAAGGAAATGCCACATCCGAGAGGCAGGCAAAGTCATGAAACGTAAGAAGGTTGATATGACTAGAAGAGAGAAGCACTGAAATGTACATGGAAGTCCTAGATAAGTACTAGTGCTAGAGGAGAGTCTCTCTTAGTCCATAGATATGGTGGAGTGGCGGGAGCCGCCCTGCTTCTGCTACTGCTGCTTGTTTAGAGGCGTCGTGATCTGGAGCTTCTTCGCACATAGGAGTGTTTGCGTGGGATATTTGCTAGTCGTGCATGGTTTGGGAGTGCCACATTTAGGCATTGGTTGTCGCGACATGAGGATCGAGTCGTACGCGTTGGTCACGTAACCGGTGTCGGCGGTTGATCGGTGCCGGTCAGTCTTTGCCGTTAATCGAATGTGCCTCGTCCATTTATCTCGTTGCCGCTCGGAAGTGATATTGTCCTTTTCCTCTTTTGATTTATTGGCTCAAACCAAGACAGTGTTCCGAGATACTGGTTGACATACGTCCCGAAGAGCTATTTTTTGGCGAGTGTCTTGTGACCATTGCCACATATTTCCACTGTTATTGCACCCTACGTACGCCCTACTGGCGCCCAACTTGCGCCCTAGTTGCGCCTTAGCTGCGCACTAGCTACGTCCTAGTGGTGCCCTAGTTGTGCCCTAGTTGCGTCTTACTTGCATCCTACTTGCGCCCTAGTTGCGCCCTAGTCACGCCCTAGTCCCGCCCTAGTCGCGTCCTAGTTACGCCTTAGTTGCGCCATAGTTGCACCCTAGTTGCGTCCTACTTCTGCCCTAGTTGCGCCCTAGTTGTACCCTAGTTGCGTCATAGTTGCGGCCTAGTTGCGCCCTAGTTGCACCCTAGTTATGGCCTAGATGTACCCTAGTTGTGCACTAGCTGCGCCCTACTTGAGTCATAGCTGCACCCTAGTTGCACCCTAGTTGCGCCCTAGTTGCGCCCTAATTGCGCCCCACTTGCGCCCTACTTGCGCCCTATTCTCGCCCTAGTTGCGCCTCAGCTGGGCACTAGCTTCGCCCTAGTTGTACCCTAGTTGCGCCTTAGCTACATCCTACATGTGCCCTAGTTGCGCCCTAGTTGTGCCTTAGTTGCGCCTTAGTTGCGCCTTAGTTGCGCTTTAGTTGCACCATAGTTTCGTCCTAGTTGCGCCCTAGTTGCGCCCTAGTTGCACCCTAGTTGCGCCCTAGTTGCGCCCTAGTTGCGCCCTAGTGGTGCCCTAATTGCGCCCTAGTTTTGCCCTTGTTATGCCCTTGTTGCGCCCTCGTTGCACCCTCGTTGCGCCCTCGTTGTGCCCTCATTGCGCTCAAGTTGCACCCTAGTTGCACCCTTGTTACGCCCTAGTTATGCCCCACTTGTGCCGTAGTTGCACCTTACTTGCGCCCTTCTTGCGCCCTGCTTACGCCCAAGTTTCACCCTTTTTGCGCCCTAGTTGCGCCCTAGTTACGCCCTATTTGCACCCTAGTTGCGCCCTAGCCGCGCCCTAGTTGCACCCGATTTGCACCCTAGTTGCGCCCTACTTGCGCCCTACAGACACCAATCTTGCGCCCTAGTTGTGCCTTAGTTGGGTACTAGCTACGCCCTAGATGTGCCCTAGTTGCACCCTAATTGCGTCCTACCCGTGTCCTACTTGCCCGCTAGTTGTGCCTTAGTTGCACCGTACTTGCGCCCAACTTGCACACTACTTGCACCCTAGTTGCGCCCTAGTTGTGCACTAGTTGTACCCTAGTTGCGCCCTAGTTGCGCCCTGGTTGCGCCCCAGTTGCGCCCTAGTTGCGTCCTAGTTGCGCCCTAGTTGTGCCCTAATTGCGCCCTAGTTGCGACCTAGTTGCGTCCTTGTTGTGCCCAAGTTGTGCCCTAGTTTCACCCTAGTTACGCCCTAGTTGCGCCCTAGTTACGCACTTGATTCGCCCTCATTACACCCTCGTTGTGCCCTAGTTGCGCCCTCGCTGCATCCTTGTTGCGCCCTAGTTACGCCCTAGTTGCGCCCTACTTACGCCCTAGTTGCGTCCTAGCTACGCCGTAGTTGCGCCCTAGTTTTGCTCTAGTTGCGCCCTAGGTGTGCCCTGGTTGCACCCTAGTTGCACCATAGTTGCGCCCTAGTTGCGCCCTAGTTGCGCCCTAGTTGCGCCCTTGTTGCACCTTAGTCGTGCCCTAGTTGCACCCTACTTGCACCCTACTTGTGCCGTTGTTGCGCCCTACTTGCACCCTAGTTGCATCTTTGTTGCGCCCTAATTGCGCCCTAGTTGCACCTCAGTTGGGAACTAGCTATGCCCTAGTTGTACCCTACTTGCGTCCTATATGCGTCCTATTTGTGCCCTATTTGCGCCCTAGTTGCACTAGTTGCGCCCTAGTTGCGCCCTAGTTGCGTCCTAGTTGCGTTCTAGCTGTGCCCTAGCTGCGTCCTAGTTGCACCCAAGTCGCGTCCTAGTGACGCCCTAGTCGCGCCCTAGTTGCGCCCTAGTTGCGCACTAGTTGCACCCTAGTTGTGCCTAGTTGCATTCTAGTTGCGTCCTAGTTGCGCCCTAGTTGTGCCCTAGTTGTGCCCTAGTTGCGACCTAGTTGCGTCCTTGCTGTTCCCAAGTTGTGCCCTAGTTGCACCCTAGTTGCGCCCTAGTTATGCACTTGTTTCGTCCTCGTTGCACCCACGTTGCGCCCTAGTTGCGCCCTCATTGCGTCCTTGTTGCGCCCTAGTTATGCCCTAGTTGCGCTCTACTTACGCCCTAGATGCGTCATAGCTGCGCCCTAGTTGCGCCCTAGTTGCGCCCTGGTTGCACCCTAGTTGCACCCTAGTTGCGCCCTAGTTGCACCCTAGTTGTGCCCTAGTTGCGCCCTTGTTGCGCCTTAGTCGTTCCCTTGTTGCACCCTACTTGCACCCTACTTGCACCCTCGTTGCGCCCTACTTGCACCCTAGTTGCGTCTTAGTTGCGCCCTAATTGCGCCCTAGTTGCGCCTCAGCTGGGCACTAGCTATGCCCTAGTTGTACCCTACTTGCGTCCTAGATGCGTCCTATTTGTGCCCTATTTGTGCCCTAGTTGCGCCTTAGTTGCGCCCTAGTTGCATCCTAGTTGCGTCCTAGTTGTGGCCTAGCTGCGTCCTAGTCTCGCCCAAGTCGCGCCCTAGTGACGCCCAAGTCGCACCCTAGTTGCGCCCTATTTGCGCACTAGTTGCACCCTAGTTGCGCCCTACTTGTGCCCTAGTTGTGCCCTACTTGCACCCTAGTTGCACCCTAGTTACCCACTAGTCGCGCCCTAGTTGCGTCCTAGTTACGCCCTAGTTGCGCCCTAGTAGCAAGGTACTTGCGTCCTACTCGCGCCTACTTGCGCCCTAGTTGTGCATCAGTTGGAGAATAGCTTTGCCCTAGTTGTCCCCTAGTTGTGCCATTAGTTCCGTCCTACTTACGCCCTAGTTGCGCCCTAGTTGCGCCCAACTTGCAGCCTAGTTGTACCCTACTTGCGCCCTAGTTGCGTCCTAGTTGCGCCCTAGTTGCACCCTGGTTGGGCCCTTGTTGCGCCCTAGTTGCGCCCTCGTTGCGCCCTCGTTGCGCCCTAGTTGCACCCTAGTTGCACCCTAGTTGCGCCCTAGTTGCGCCCTAGTTGCCCCCAGTTGCGCCCTAATTGTGCCTTGTTGCACCCTAGTTGCACCCTAGTTGCGCTCCAGTTGCTCTCTAGTTGCGCCCTAGTTGTGCCCTAGTTGCGCCTTAGTTGCGCCCTAGTTGTACCCTAGTTGCGCCCTAGTTGTGCCATAATTACGCCCTAGTTGCGCTTAGTTGCGCCCTAGTTGCATCCTTGTTGCGCCTTCGTTGTGCCCTAGTTGCGCCCTAGTTGTGCCCTAGTTGCGCCTTAGTTGCGCCCTAGTTGTACCCTAGTTGCGCCCTAGTTGTGCCATAATTACGCCCTAGTTGCGCTTAGTTGCGCCCTAGTTGCATCCTTGTTGCGCCTTCGTTGTGCCCTAGTTGCGCCCTCATTGCGCCCTTCTTGCGCCCTAGTTGCACCCTTCTTGCATCCTAGTTGCCTCTTAGTTGCGCCCTGGTTGCGCCCTAGTTGCGCCCTAGTTGTACCCTTCTTGCGCTCTTATTGCACCCTACTTACACCCTATTGGCGCCCTACTTGTGTCCTACTTGCGCCTCAGTTGGGCACTAGCTACACCCTAAATGTGCCCTAGATGCGCCCTAGTTGCGTCTTACTTGCGCCCTAGTTGCAACCTAGTTGCGCCCTAGTTGCGCCCTAGTCACACCCTTGTTTCGCCGTCATTGCGCCCTCGTTGTGCCCTAGTTGCGCCCTCGTTGCGCCCTTGTTGCGTCCTAGTTACGCCCTAGTTGCGTTATAGTTGCGCCCTAGTTGCATCCTAGTTACGACCTAGTTGCGCCCTAGTTGCGCTCTAGTTGCGCCCTAGTTGCGCCCTGGTTGCACCCTAGTTGCACCCTAGTTGCGCCCTAGTTGCGTCCTAGTTGTGCCCTAGTTGCGCCCTTGGTGCGCCTTAGTTGTGCCCTAGTTGCACCCTATTTGCACCCTACTTACCCACTAGTTACGCCCTACTTGCACCATAGTTACGTCTTAGTTGCGCCCTAATTGCACCCTAGTTGCGCCTCAGTTGGGCACTAGCTATGCCCTAGTTGTACCCTACTTGCGTCCTAGATGCGTCCTACTTCTGCCCTACTTGCGCCCTAGTTGCAGCTTAGTTGCGCCCTAGTTGCGCCCTGGTTGCATCCTAGTTGCGTCCTAGTTGCGCGCTAGTTGCGTCCTAGTTGCGTCCAAGTCGCGCCCTAGTCACGCCCTAGTCGCGCCCTAGTTGCGCCCTAATTGCGCACTAGTTGCACCCTAGTTCCGCCCTAGTTGCGCCCTAGTTGCGCCCTTGTTGTGCCATAGTTGCAACCTAGTTGCACCCTAGTTGCGCCCTAGTTACCCCCAGTTGCGCCCTAATTGCACATTAGTTGTGCCTTAGTTGCGCCCTAGTTGTGTCCTAGCTGCGGCCTAGTTGCGCCCAAGTCGCGCCCTAGTCGCGCCCTAGTTGCGCCCTAGTTGCGCCCTAGTTGCGCACTAGTTGCACCCTGGTTGCGCCCTAGTTGCGTCCTAGTTGCACCCTATTTGTGCCCTAATTGCATCCTAGTTCCGCCCGAGTTGCGCTCTAGTTACCCCCTAGTTGCACCCTAGTTGCGCCCGGGCGTCCTAGTTGCGCCCTAGTTGCGCCCTACTTGCACCCTAGTTGCACCCTAGTTACGCACTAGTTGCGCCCTAGTTGTGTCCTAGTTGCGCCCTAGTTGGGCCCTAGTTGCGAGCTACTTGCGTCCTACTAGCGCCTACTTGCGCCCTATTTGCGCCTCAGTTGGGCTTTAGCTACGCCCTAGTTGTCCCCTAGTTACGCCATTAGTTGCGTCTTACGTACGCCCTAGTTGCGCCTTAGTTGCGCCCTAGTTGCGCCCAACTTGCAGACTAGTTGTACCCTAGTTGCGCCCTAGTTGCACCCTAGTTGCGCCCTAGTAATACCCTAGTTGCGCCCTTGTTGCGCCCTAGTTGCGCCCTCGTTGCGCCCTCGTTACACCCTAGTTGCACCCTATTTGCACCCTAGTTGCGGCCTAGTTGCGCCCTAGTTGCCCCCAGTTGCGCCCTCATTGCGCCCTAGTTGCACCCTAGTTGTACCCTAGTTGCGCCCTAGTTGCGCCCCAGCTGCGCCTTAATTGCGCCATAG
>SZWC01001013.1:213246-287839 GCA_023375785.1 Penium margaritaceum
GGGGGGGGGGGGGGGGGGGGGGGGGGGGGGGGGAAAATGAAGGTGGGGTCCGGTTCGACATCCACCACCTTGACAGGTGACGTGCCATTATCGAGGCTCCGAAACCCCCCCTCGTCTTTGTTGTGCTTACCCGTACCTCATTGCCCCCCCCCCCCATTGGCCAGGGTTGTGTATCCAAAATTGTACATTTTGCTGCCCATGTCTAGTAGGGTTTCACGTACGGTTTCACGGGTAGTGCGTGCCTACACCTCCCTAGTGTCTCATAACAGGTTGTGCTTTCACTTTCGGAGATTTTCCTAAGGCACCACCGGGCCTTCGACCCGGCCACTCGGCCGGGCCATCACAGCAGCACCAATGGCCTCACAAGCATCAGTGCTGCTGTAGCAGCAGCAGCAGCAGCAGCAGCAGGGCCAACAGCAGCAGCAGCAAGAGGTGCAGAAGATGCAGAAGGTTGGATAGCACATTAGGGTAGCATGAGAAATGCATTCATAGATAGGTTCTGCTATGCAGGAGTAATGGTGCACTTGTCCGATCTCGCGATTCCCGGACGGTGGACTCGCGATACTGCAGACTCGCGATTCCGAGACGAGAATCGCGAGTCCGATCCTGAGACCGGACTCGGTCTTGCGATTCCGATTCCACTTCCAGAATCGCGAGACCGGTCTTGGTTACACCCTTAAACTAGGGCGCAACTAGGACACAACTAGGGCACAAATAGTTCGCAACTAAGGCGTAACTAGGGTGCAACGAGGGTGCAACGAGGGCGCAACTAGGGCGCAACTAGGGCGCAACTAGGGTGCAACTAGGGCGCAACTAGGGTGCAACTAGTGTGCAAGTTGGGTACAACTAGGATGCAACTAAGGTGCAACTAGGGCGCAAGTAGGACGCAACTAGGGCGCAACTAGGACGCAAGTAGGGGACAACTAGGGCGTAGCTAGTGCCCAACCAAGGCGCAAGTAGGGCGCAAGTAGGCGCCAGAAAGGCGCAAGTATGGCGCAACTAGGGCGCAACTAGGGCGCAACTATGGTGCAACTAGGGCGCAACTATGATGCAACTAGGGCGCAACTAGTGCATAACTAGCGTGCAACTAGGGTGCAAGTAGGGTGCAACTAGGGCGCAACTAGGGCATCCGGATGCAACAATGGCGCAACTAGGGGGAAACTAGGGCGCAATTAGGGTGCAACTAGGACGCAACTTGGGTAAAACCAGGGCAGAGCTAGGGCGCAACTAGGGTGCAACTAAGATGCAACTAGTGCACAACTAGGACGTAACTAGGGCGTGAGTAGGGCACAAATAGGGCGGGACTTGGGTGGAACTAGGGCGCAACTAGGTTGCAACTAGGGCGCAACTAGGGCGCAACAAGGTTGCGATTAGGGTGCAACTGGGGGCAACTAGGGCGCAACTAGGGCGCAACTAGGGCGCAACTAGGGCACAACTAGGGCACAAATAGGGTACAACTAGGGCGCGACTAGGGCACGGCTTGTGCGCAACTAGGGTGCAACTCGGGCACAACAAGGGCACAAATAGGGCGCAACTAGGGCGCATCTATGGCGCAACTAGGGTGAAACTAGGGTGCAACTAGGGCGCAACTAGGGCGCAACTAAGGCGCAACTAGGGCACAAACAGGGTACAAGTAGGACGCAGCTAGGGTGCAACTAGGGTACAACTAGGGCGTAGCTAGTCCCCAACTGAGGCGCAACTAGGGCGCAAGTAGGATGCAAGTAGGGCGCAAGCAGGTTGCAACTTGTACGCAATCGGGGCGCAATGAGGGCGCAACTAGGGCGCAACTAGGGCAAAACTAGGGCGCAACTATGATGCAAGTAGGGCGCAACTAGGGTGCAGCTAAGGCGCAAGTAGGGCGCAAGAAAGACACAACTAGGGCGCATCTAGGGCACAATTAGGGCGTGGTTAGTTTCCAATTGAGGCGCAACTAGGGCGCAAGTAGGGCGCGAATAGGGTGTAAGTAGGGTGCAATAAGGGCGCAAGAAGGGCGCAACTAGGGTGCAACTAGGGCGCAAATAAGACGCAATTAGGATGCAAGAAGGGCGTAACTAGGGTGCAAGTAGGGCGCAAGTAGGGCGCAACTAGGGCACAACTAATGCGCAACAAGGACGCAACTAGGGCTCAACTAGGCGCAACTAGGGCGTAATTAGGGCACAACTAGGGCGCAACTAGGGCGTAACTAGGGCGCAACCAGGGTGCAACCAGAACGTAGCTAGGGCGCAACTAGGGCGCAACAAGAGCGTAACTAGGGTGCAACTAGGGTGCAACTAGGGCGCAATAAGGGCGCAACTGGGGGCAACTAGGGCGCAACTAGGGCACAACTAGGGCGCAACTAGGGCGCAACTAGGACGTAACTAGGGCGCAACTAGGGCGCAACAAGAGCGTAACTAGGGTGCAACTAGGGTGCAACTAGGGCGCAATAAGGGCGCAACTGGGGGCAACTAGGGCGCAACTAGGGCACAACTAGGGCGCAACTAGGGTGTAACTAGTGCGCAACGAGGGCGCAACGAGGGCGTAACTAGGGCGCAACTAGGGTGCAACTAGGGTGCAACTAGGGCGCAACTAGGGCGCAACTAGGGCGCAACTAGGGTGCAACTAGTCTGCAAGTTGGGCGCAACTAGTGCGCAACTAAGGCGCAACTACGGCATAAGTAAGACGCAACTAAGGGCGCAACTAGAGGACAACTAGGGCGTAGCTAGTGCCCAACTGAGGCGCAACTAGGACGCAAGTAGGCGCCAGGAGGGAGCAAGTATGGCGCAAGTAGGCCACAACTAGGGCGCAACTAGGACGCAACTAGGGCGCAACTAGTGCGTAACTAGGGTGCAAGTAGGGTGCAAGTAAGGCGCAACTAGGATGCAACTAGGGTGCCCAGGCGCAACAAGGGCGCAATTAGGGGGCAACTAGGGCGCAACTAGGGCGCAACTAGGATGCAACTAGGGCGCAACGAGGGCACAATTAGGGTACAACTAGTGCGCAACTAGGGCGCAACTAGGACGCAACTAGGTTGCAACTAGGGCATAACTAGGGCGCAACTAGGGCGCAATTAGGGCGCAACTGGGGGTAACTAGGGCGCAACTACGGTGCAACTAGGGCACAACTAGGCACAACTAGGACGCAACTAGGGCGCAACTAGGGCGTGACTAGGGCGTGACTTGGCCGCAACTAGGGCGCAACTAGGACGTAACTAGGGTGCAATAAGGGCGCAACTGGGGGCAACTAGGGCGCAACTACGGTGCAACTAGGGCACAACTAGGCACAACTAGGACGCAACTAGGGCGCAACTAGGGCGTGACTAGGGCGTGACTTGGCCGCAACTAGGGCGCAACTAGGACGTAACTAGGGTGCAATAAGGGCGCAACTGGGGACAACTAGGGCGCAACTAGGGCGCAACTAGGGCACAACTAGGGCGCAACTAGGACGCAACTAGGGCGCAACCAGGGCGCAACTAGGACACAACTAGGGCGCAAGAAAAACGCAACTAGGGCGCAACTAGGGCGCAACGAAGGCGCAACTAGGGCACAAATAGGACACAAGTAGGACGCAGCGGGCGCAACTAGGGTACAACTAGGGCATAGGTAGTCCCCAACTGAGGCGCAACTAGGGCACAAGTAGGGTGCAAGTAGGGCGCAAGTAGGTTGCAACTTGTGCACAACCAGGACACAACTGGGGCGCAACTACTGCGCAACTAGGGTGCAACTAGGGTGCAAGTAGAACGCAACTAGGATGCAACTAGGGCGCAAGTAGGACGCAAGTAAGACGCAACTAGGACGCAACTAGGGCACAATTAGGGCGTAGCTAGTGCCCAGTTCAGGCGCAACTAGGGCGCAAGTAAGGCACTAGTAGGGTGTAAGTAGGGTGCAATAAGGACGCAAGAAGGGCGCAACTAGGGCGCAACTGGGGCGCAACTAAGACGCAACTATCGTGCAAGTAGGGCGCAGCTAGGGCGCAAGTAGGACGCAAGTTGGGTGCAATTATGTCACAACTAAGCCACAACAAGGACGCAACTAGGGCGCAACTAGACGCAACTAGGACACAACTAGGGGGCAACTACGGTGCAACTAGTGCGCAAGTAGGGCCCAACTAGGACGCAACTAGGGCGCAACTAGAGCGAAACTAGGACGCAACTAGGGCGCAACTAGGGGGAATTCGGGCGTAACTGGGGGCAACTATGGCGCAACCAGGGCGCAACTATGGTGCAACTAGGGCGGAACTAGGGCGCAATGAAGGCGATGTGAGGGTGCAACTAGGGCGCTACTAGGGCGCAACTAGGGTGCAACTAGGGCGCAACTAGGGCGCAACTAGGGCGCAGCTAGGGTGCAACTAGTGTGTAAGTTGGGTGCAACTATGGCGCAACTAAGGGATAACTAGGGCACAAGTAGGACGTAACTATGGACGCAACTATGGGACAACTGGGACGTAGCCAGTGCCCAACTGAGGTGCAACTAGGGCGCAAGTAGGTGCCTGTAGGGCGCAAGTAGGATGCAACTAGGGCGCAACTAGGGCGCAACTAGGACACAACTAGGGCGCAACTAGTGTGTAATTAGGGTGCAACTAGGGTGCAAGTAGGGCACACCTAGGGCGCAACTAGGGTGCCCGGGCACAACTAGGGCGCAACTACAAGGCAACTAGGGCGCAACTAGGGCGCAACTAGGACGCAACTAGGTCACGACTAGGACGCAACTAGGGCCCGAATAGGGCGCAACTAGGGTGCAACTAGTGCGCAACTAGGGCGCAACTAGGGCGCGACTAGGGTATGACTAGGGCGCGACTTGGGCGCAACTAGGGTGCAACTAGGGCGTAACTAGGGTACAACTAGGACGCAGCTAGGGCACAACTAGAGCGCAACTAGGGCGCAACTAGGGCGCAGCTAGGACGCAACTAGGGCGCGACTTGGACGCAACTAGGGCACAACTATAGCGCAACTAGGGTGCAACAACGGCGCATCGAGGGCACAACTAGGGCGCAACGAGGGCGCAATGAGGATGCATATAGGGCGTAACTAGAGCACAACTAGGGTGCAATTAGGGTGCAGCTTGTGTGCAACTAGGTGCAACTAGGGCACAACTAGGCCACAAACAGGACACAACTAGGTCGCAACTAGGGCGTACCTAGGGCACAACTAGGGTGCAAAAAAGGGCGTAACTAGGGCGCAACCGGGAAACAACCAGGGTGCAACTGGGGTGTAAGTAGGGCAACACGCGGGTGCAACTAGGGCGCAGCTAGGGTGCAACTAGTGTGCAAGTTGGGCGCAACTAAGGCGCAACTAGCGCGCAAGTAGGGCACAAGTAGGACGCAACTAGGGCGCAACTATGGCACAACTAGGGCCTAGCTAATGCCCAACTAAGGCACAACTAGGGAGCAAGAAGGGTGCCGGTAGGGTGCAAGTAGGGTGCAATATGGGCGCAGATAGGGTGCAACTAGAGCGCAATTAGGGCGCAACTATGGTACAACTAGGGCGTGGCTAGGGCGTGAGTAGGGCGCAAATAGGGCGCAACTAGGGCGCATTTGGGGCGCAACTAGGGCGCAACTAGGGCACAAGTAGGGCGCAACAAGGGGGCAACTAGGGCGCAACTAGGGGGCAGCGAGGCCGCAATGAGGGCGCAATAGGGGCGCAACAAGGGCGCTAGTAGGGCGCAACTAGGGCGCAACTAGGGCGCAACTAGGGCGCAACTAGGGTGCAACTATGGCGCAACTAGGGCGCAACTAGGGTGCAACTAGGACGCAACTAGGGCACAACTTGGGCGCAACTAGGGCGCAACTAAGGCGTAACTAAGGCGCAACAAAGCCGTATCTAAGGCGCAACTAGGACGCAGGTAGGGCACAAGCACGACAAAGCTAGGGCGCAACTAGGGTACAACTAGGGCGTAGCTAGTGCTAAGCTGATGCGCAACTAGGGCGAGAGTAGGGCGCAAGTAGGGCGCAACTAGGGCGCAGCTAGGGCGCAACTAGGGCGCAATTAGGGCGCAACTAGGGCGCAACTAGGACGCAACTAGGGCACAAGTAGGGCGTAACTAGCACGCAACCAGGGCACATCTAGGGTGCAACTAGGCCGCAACTAGGGCGCAACTAGGACGCAACTAGGACGCAACTAGGGCGCAACCGGGGTGCAACTAGGGCGCAACTAAGGTGCAACTAGGGCGCGACTAGGGCACGACTAGGGCGCGACTAGGGCGCGACTAGGACGCGACTAGGACGCAACTTGGGCGCAACTAGGGCGCAACTAGGACGCAACTAAGGCGCAACTAGGGCGCAACTAGGGCGCAATTAGGGCGCAACTGGGAACAAATAGGGCGCAACTAGGGCGCAACTTGGGCGCAACTAGGGCGCAACTAGGGCACAACTAGGGCGCAATTAGAGTGCAACTAGGGAACACCTAGGGCACTACTAGGGCGCAACTAGGGCGAATCTAAGGCACAAATAGGGCACAAATAGGGCACAAGTAGGACGCAAGTAGGGCGTAACTAGGATACAACTAGGGCGTAGCTAGTGCCCAATTGAGGCGCAACTAGGGCGCAAGTAGAATGCAAGTAGGGCGCAAGTAAGGTGCACCTTCTGAACAACTAGGGCGCAACTAGGGTGCACCTCGGGTGCAATTATGGTGCAACTTGGGTGCAACTATGGTGCAAGTAGGGCGCAAGTAACATGTAAATAGGAAGCAACTAGGGTACAAGTAGGGCATAACTAGTGCCCAACTGAGGCGCAACTAGGGCGGAAGTAGGGTGCCAGTAGGGTGTAAATTTGGTGTAGTAAGGGTGCAAGAAGCGCGCAACTAGGGTGTAACTAGGGCGCAACTAGGGTTCAACTAGTTTGCAAGTTGGGCGCAACTAGGCCGGAACTTAGGCGCAACTTGGGCGCAACTAGGCTACAACTAGAGCGCAAGTATGGCGCAACTATGGCGCAAGTAGGGTGCAACCAGGGTGCAACTAGAGCGCAACTAGGGCGCAACTAGGGCGCAACTAGGGCGCAACGAGGGTGCAACCAGTATGCAAGTTCGACAGAACTAAGGCGCAACTAAGGCGCAACTTGCGCGCAAGTACGGCGCAAGTAGGATGTAACTAGGGCGCAACTAGGGCACAACTAGTGCTTAGCTAGTGCCCAACTAAGGCACAACTAGGGTGCAAATAGGGTGCCTGTTGGACGCAAGTAGGGTGCAATAAGGGCGCAAGTAGGGTGCAACTAGGGCGCAACTAGGGCGCAACGAGGGCGCGACTAGGGCGCAACTAGGGCGCAACTAGGGCGCACCTAGGGCGCAACTAGGGCGCAACTAGGGCATAACTAGGGCGCAACTAAGGCACAACTAGGGCGGAACTAGGGCGCAACTAGGGCGCAACAAGGGCGCAACTAGGGCGCAACTAGGGCGCAACTAGGGTACAACTAGGGCGCAACTAGTGTGTAACTAAGGTGCAAGTAAGGCGCCAGTAGGGTACATGTAGGACATAACTACGGCGCAAGTGGGGAACAACTAGGGCGCAACTAGGGCGCAACTAGGGCGCAACAAGGGCGCAACGAGGGTGGAACAAGGGCACAACAAGGGCGCAACTAGGGCGCAACTAGCTTGCAACTAGCGTGCAACTAGGTCGCAACTAGGGCGCAACTAGGGCGCAACTAGGGCGCAGCTAGGACGCAACAAAGGTGCAACTAGGGTGCAACGAAGGAGCAACTAGGGTGCAAGTAGGTCACAAGTAGGACGCAACTAGGGCGCAACCAGGGTACAACTAGGGCGTAGCTGGTGCCCAACTGAGGCGCAACTAGGGCGCAAGTAGGACGCCAATAGGGCGTAAGTAGGGTGAAATAAGGGAGCAAGAAGGGCGCAACTAGGGCGCAAGTAGGACGCATCTAGGACACAAGTAGGGCGCAACTAGGGCGCGATGAGGGCGCAAGTAGGGCGCAGGTAGGGCGTAACTAGGGCACGACTAAGGCACAACTAGGGCGCAACTAGGGCGCAACTAGGGCGCAACTAGGGCGCAACTAGGGTGCAACTAGGGCGCAACTAGGGCGCAACTAGGCCGCAACTAGGGAGCAACTAGGGCGCAACTAGGGCGCAACAAGGGCGCAACTAGGGCGCAAGTAGGGCGCAACTAGGGTGCAACTAGGGCGCAACTAGGGCGCAACTAGGGCGCAACCAGGGCGTAACTAGGGTGCAACTAGGGCGCAACTAGGGCGCAACTAGGGTGTAACTAGTGTGTAAGTTGGGCGCAACTAGGACGTAACTAAGGCGCAACTAGGGTGCAAGTAAGACGCAACTAGGGCGCAACTAGGTGACACCTAGGGCGTAGCTAGTGCCCAACCGAGACGCAACTAGGGCGCAAGTAGGCGCCAGAAGGGCGCAAGTAGGACACAACTAGGGTGCAACTATGGCGCAAATAGGACGCAAGTAGGGCGCAACTAGTGCGTACCTAGGGTGCAACTAGGGTGCGAGTAGGGCACAACTGAGCGCAACTAGGACGTCCGGACGCAACAACGGCGCAACTAGGGGGCAGCTAGGGTGCAACTAGGGCGCAACTAGGACACAACTAGGGCATAACTAGGACAGAACAAGGGCGCAACTAGGGTGCAACTAGGGTGTAACTAGTGCGCAACTCGGGCGCAACTAGGGCGCGACTAGGGCGCGGCTAGGGCACGACTTGGGCGCAAGTATGATGCAACTAGAGTGCAACTAGGGCGCAACTAGGGCGCAACTAGGTTGCAATTAGGGTGCAACTGGGGGCAACTAAGGCGCAACTAGGGCGCAACTAGGGTGCAGCTAGGGCACAACTAGGGCACAACTAGGGCGCAACTACGGCACGACTAGGGTGCAGCTTGGGCGCAACTAGGGCGCAACTAGGACGCAACTAGGCCACACCTAGGGTGCAACTAGGGCGCAACTGTGGCGCAACTAGGGCGCAACTAGGGTACAACTAGGGCGCAAGTAGGGCGCAACTAAGGCGCAACTAGGGTACAAATAGGATACAAGTAGGATGCAAGTAGGGTGCAACTAGGATACAACTAGGGCATAGCTAGTCCCCAACTGAGGCGCAACTAGGGCGCAAGTAGGATGCAAGTAGGGCGCAAGTAGGTTGCAACTTGTGCGCAACCAGGGCGCAACTAGGGCGCAACTAGGGCGTAATTAGGGTAAAACTAGGGTGCATTTAGGGTGCAAATAGGACGCAACTAGGGTGCAAGTATGACGCAAGTAGGACGCAACTAGGGCACATCTAGGGCACTCTTATGGCGTAACTATTGCCCAACTGAGGCGCAACTAGGGCACAAGTAGGGCGCCTATAGGGTGTAAGTAGGGTGCAACAAGAGCACGAGAAGGGCATAACTAGGGTGCAACTAGGGCGCAACTAAGGCGCAACTAGGATGCAAGAAGGACGCAGCTAGGGTGCAAGTAGTGCGCAAGTAGGGCGCACCAAGGGCACAACTAAGGCGCAACAAGGGCGCAACTAGGGCGCAGAAGGCACAACTAGGGCGTAATTAGGGCACAACTAGGGCGCAACTAGGGCGCAACTAGGGCGCACCTAGGGTGCAGTTAGGGCGCAACTAGGGCACAACTAGGGTGCAACTAGAGCGCTACTAGGGTGCAACTAGAGCACAACTAGGGCGCAAGTAGGCCGCAAGTGGAGGCAACTAAGGCGCAACTAGGGCACAACTAGGGTGCAACTAGTCTGCAAGTTGGGCGCAACTACGACGCAACAAGGGCGCAACTAGGGCGTAAGTATGACGCAACTAAGGGTACAAATAGGGGACAACTAGGGCGTAGCTAGTGCCCAACTGAGGCGCAACTAGGGCGCAAGTAGGCGCCAGTAGGGTACAACTAAGGCGCAACTAGGGTGCAACTAGGGCGCAACTAGGACGCAACTAGGGCGCAACTAGTGCGTAACTAGGCTGCAACTAGGGTGCAAGTAGGGCGCAACGAGGGCGCAACTAGGGCGCCCGGGTGCAACTAGGGCGCAACTAGGGGGCAACTAGGGCGCAACTAGGGCGCAACTAGGGCGCAGCTAGGGCACCACCAGGGCGTAACTGGGGGCAACTAGTGCGCAACTAGGGCGCAACTAGGTTGCAACTAGGGCACAAATAGGGCGCAACTAGGGCGCAACTAGGGCGCAACTAGGGTGCAACTAGTGCGCAACTAGGGCACAACTAGGGCGCGACTAGGGCGCGACTAGGAAGTGACCTGGACGCAACTAGGACGCAACTAGGGCGCAACTAGGACACAACTAGGGCGTAATCAGGGCGCAACTGAGGGCAACTAGTGTGCAACTAGGGCGTAACTAGGGCGCTACTAGGACCCAACTAAGGCGCAACTAGGGCGCAACTAGGGCGTAACTTGGGCGCAACTAGGGCCCAACTAGGGCGCAACTAGGGCGCAACTAGGGCGCAACTAAGGCGCAACTAGAACGCAAATAGGGCACAAGTAGGACGCATCTAGGGCACAAGTAGGGTACAAATAGGGCATAGCTAGTGCCCAACTGAGGCGCAACTAGGGCACAACAAGGGTGAAACTAAGATGCAACTAGGGTGCAAGTAGGGCGCACGTAGGGCGCAAGTAGGGCGCAAGTATGCTGCAACTAAGCCACAGTTAAGGCGCAACAAGGGTGCAACTAGGGCGCAACTAGGGCACAACTAGGTCGCAACTAGGGCGCAATTAGGGCGCAACTAGGGCGCAACTAGGGCGCAACTAGGGCGCAACATGAGCACAATTAGGGCGCAACAAGGGCGCAACTAGGACGCAACTAGGACGCACCTAGAGCGCAACTAGGGCGCAACTAGGGCGCAACAAGGGCGCAACGAGGGTGCAACTAGGGCGCAACAGGGTGCAGCGAGGACACAACAAGGGCACAACTAGGGCGTAACTATGGTGCAACTAGGGCGCAAGAAGGGTGCAACTAGGGCGCAACTAGGGTGCAACAAGGACGCAGCTAGGGTGTTACTTGGACGCAACTGGGGCGCAACTAAGACGCAACTAAGACGCAACTAAGGCACAACTAGGGCGCAAGTAGGGCACAAGTAGGATGCAGCTAGACCACAACTACGGTACTACTAGGGCGTAGCTAGTGTCCAACTGAGGCACAAATAGGGCGAGAGTAGGGTGTAAGTAGGGCGCAAGTAGGGCGTAACTAGGGCGCAACTTGGACGCAACTAGGGTGCAACTAGGGCGAAGCTAGGGCGCACGTATGGCGCAACTAGGGCGCAACTAGGCCACATCTATGGCATAACTAGGGTGCAACTAGGGCGCAACTAGGGCGCAACTATGAGGCAACTAGGGCACAACTAGGGCCGAACTAGGGCGCAACTAGGGCGCAACTAGGGTGCAACTAGGGCACAACTAAGGCGCAACTAGGGCGCAACTATGGCGCGACTAGGACGCAACTATGGCGCAAGTAGTGCCAAGTAAGACGCAACTGGGGCCTCACTACGGCACAACTAGGGTGTAGCTAGTGCCCAACTAAGGCACAACTAGGGGGCAAGTAGGGCGCCTATAGGGCGTAAGTAGGGTGTAACAAGGGCACAAGAAGGGCGCAACTAGAGTGTAACTAGGGCGCAACTAGGACGTGACAAGTGCGTAACTAGGGCGCAACTAAGGCGCAACTAGGGTGCAACGACGGCGCAACAAGGGCGCAACTAGGGCACAACTAGGGCGCAACAAGGGCGCAACTAGGGCGCAACTAGGGGGCAACTAGGGTGCAACTAGTGTGCAAGTTGGACGCAACTAGGATGCAACTAAGGCGCAACTAGGGCGCAAGTAGGACGCAACTAGAGCGCAACTAGGGGACAACTAGGGCATAGCTAGTGCCCAACTGAGGCGCAACTAGGGTGCAAGTAGGCGCCACAAAGGTGCAAGTAGGGCGCAACTAGGGCGCAACTATGGCGCAGCTAGGACGCAACTAGGGCGCAACTAGTGCGTAACTAGGGTGCAGCTAGGGTGCAAGTAGGGCGTAACTAGGACGCAACTAGGGCGCCCGGATGCAATAAGGGCGCAACTAGGGGTGACTAGGGCGCAACTAGGGTGCAACTAGGATGCAACTAGGGCACAACTATGGTAGAACTAGGGTGCAACTAGGGCGCAACTAGGGTGCAACTAGTGCACAAATAGGGCGCAACTAGGGCGCGACTAGGGCGCAAATAGGACGCGACTTGGGTGCAACTAGGGCGCAATGAGGTCACAACTAGGGCGCAACTAGGGCGCAACTAGGTTGCAACTAGAGCGCAACTAGTGCGTAACTAGAGCACAAGTAGGCGCCAGTAGGACGCAAGTAGCTCGCAATTAGGGCCCAACTAGGGCGCAACTAGGACGCAACTAGAGCGCATCTAGTGCGTAACTAGGGTGCAACTAGGGTGCAAGTAGGGCGCAACTAGGGGGTAACTAGAGCGCAACTAGGACGCCCGAGCGCAACTAGGGCTTAACTAGGGGGTAACTAGAGCGCAACTAGGGCGCAACTAGGCCGCAATGAGGGCACAACTAGGGCGCAACTAGGGCGCAACTAGGGCGCAACCAGGGTGCAACTAGTGCGGAACTAGGGCACAACTAGGACGCAACTAGGTTGCGACTAGAGCGCGACTTAGGCGCAACTAGGGCACAACTAGGAAACAACTAGGGCGCAACTAGGGCACAACTAGGGTGCAATTAGGGCGCAACTGGGGGCAACTAGGGCGCAACTAGGGCGCAACGAGGGCGCAACTAGGGCACAACTAGGGTGCAATTAGGGCGCAACTGGGGGCAACTAGGGCGCAACTAGGGCGCAACGAGGGCGCAACTAGGGCACAACTGGGGCACAACTAGGGCGCAACTAGGGCGCGACTAGGGCGCGGCTTGGGTGCAACTAGGGCACAACTAGTGCACAACTATGGCACAACTCGGACGCAACTAGGGCGCAACTATAGCGCAACGAGGGCGCAACTAGGGTACAACTAGGGCGCAACTAGGGCGCAATTACGGCGCATCTAGGGCACAAATAGGGTCCAAGTAGGACGCAACTATGGTACAACTAGGGTACAGCTAGGGCGTAGCTAGTCCCCAACTGAGGCGCAACTAGGACGCAAGTAGGATGCAAGTAGGACGCAAGTAGGTTGCAACTTGTGCGCAACCAGGGCTCAACTAGGGCGTAACTAGGACACAACTAGGCCGCAACTACGGCGCAACTAGGGTGCAAGTAGGGCGCAACTAGGCTGCAACTAGGGCGCAAGTAGGGTGCAAGTAAGACGCAACTAGGGCGCATCTAAGGCACAATTTGGGTGTAGCTACTGCCCAACTGAGGCGCAACTAGGGCGCAAGAAGGGCGCTAACTGGGTGTAAGTAGGGTGCAATAAGGGCGCAAGAAGGGCGCAACTAGGGCGCAACTAGGGCGCAACTAAGACGTAACTAGGATGCAAGAAGGGTGCAACTAGGGCGCAACTAGGGCGCAAGTAGGGCGCAACTAGAGAACAACTAAGGCGCAACAAGGACGCAACTAGGGCACAACTATGCGCATCTACGGAGTAATTAGGGCACAACTATGGTGCAACTAGGGCACAACTAGGGCGCAACCAAGGCGCAACTAGGGCGCAACTAGGGTACAACTAGGGTGCAACTAGGGTGCAACTAGGGCGCAATGAGGGCGCAACTGGGGGCAACTAGGGCGCAACTAGGGTGCAACTAGGGCGCAATGAGGGCGCAACTGGGGGCAACTAGGGCGCAACTAGGGCGCAACTAGGGCACAACTAGGGTGCAACTAGGGCGCAACGAGGGCGCAACGAGGGCGCAACTAGGGCGGAACAAGGGCGTAACTAGGGTATTACTAAGGTGCAACTAGGGCGCAACTAGGGCGCAACTACGGTACAACTAGTCTGCAAGTTGGGCGCAACTAGGGCGGAACTAAGGCGCAACTAGGGCGCAAGTAAGACGCAACTAATGGCGTACCTAGGGGACAACTAGGGCGTAGCTAGTGCCCAATTGAGGCGCAAGTAGGGCGCAAGTAGGCGCCAGTAGGACGCAAGTAGCTCGCAACTAGGGCCCAACTAGGGCGCAACTAGGAGGCAACTAGAGCGCAACTAGTGCGCAACTAGGGTGCAACTAGGGTGCAAGTAGGGCGCAAGTAGGGGGTAACTAGAGCGCAACTAGGACGCCCGAGCGCAACTAGGGCTTAACTAGGGGGTAACTAGAGCGCAACTAGGGCGCAACTAGGCCGCAATTAGGGCACAACTAGGGCGCAACTAGGGCGCAACTAGGGCGCAACCAGGGTGCAACTAGTGCGGAACTAGGGCACAACTAGGACGCAACTAGGGCGCGACTAGAGCGCGACTTGGGCGCAACTAGGGCACAACTAGGAAACAACTAGGGCGCAACTAGGGCACAACTAGGGTGCAATTAGGGCGCAACTGGGGGCAACTAGGGCGCAACTAGGGCGCAACTAGAGCGCGACTTGGGCGCAACTAGGGCACAACTAGGAAACAACTAGGGCGCAACTAGGGCACAACTAGGGTGCAATTAGGGCGCAACTGGGGGCAACTAGGGCGCAACTAGGGTGCAACTAGGTTGCAACTAGGGCACAACAAGGGCGCAACTAGGGCGCAACTAGGGCGCAACTAGGGTGCAACTAGTGCGTAACTAGGGCGCAACTAGGGAGCGACTAGGGTGTGACTAGGGCGCGACTTGGGCACAACTATGACGCAACTAGGGCGCAACTAGGACGCAATTAGGACACAACTAGGGCGCAAATAGGGCGCAACTAAGCTGCAACTAGGGCGCAAATAGGGCACAAGTAGGACGCATCTAGGATGCAAGTAGGATACAACTAGGGCATAGCTAGTGCCCAACTGAGGCGCAACTAGGGCGCAATTGGGGCGCAACTAATAGGCAACTATGGTGCAAGTAGGGCGCAACTAGTGGGTAAGTAGGGTGCAAGTAGGGTGCAACTAGGGCACAATTAAGGCGTAACAAGGGCGCAACTAGGGCACAACTAGGGCGCAACTAGGGCGCAACTAGGTTTCAACTAGGGTGCAACCAGGGCGCAACTAGGGCGCAACTAGAGTGCAACTAGGGCGCAACTAGGGCGCAATTAGGACGCAACTAGGGCGCAACTAGAACGCAACTAGGGCGTAACTAGGACGCAACAAGGGCGCAACGAGGGCACAACTAGGGCACAACGAGGGCGCAATGAAGACGAAACAAGGGCGTGACTAGGGCACAACTAGGGCGCAACTAGGGTGCAACTAGGGCGCAAGTAAGACGCGACTAGGGCGCATCTAGGGCACAATTAGGGTGTAGCTAGTACCTAACTGAGGCGCAACTAGGGCGCAAGTAGGGCGCCAATAGGGTGTAAGTAGGGTGCAATAAGGGCGGAAGAAGGGCACAACTATGGCGCAACTAGGGCGCAACTAAGACGCAAGTAGGATGCAATAAGGGTGCAACTAGGGCGCAAGTAGGACGCTATTAGGGCGCAACTAGGGCACAACTAAGGCACAACAAGGACGCAACTAGGGCGCAACTAGGCGCAACTAGGTCGTAATGAGGGCACAACTAGGGCGCAACTAGGGTGCAACTAGGGCGCAACTAAGGCGCAACTAGGGCACAACTAGGGCGCAACTAGGGAGCAACTGGAGCGCAACTAGGGTGCAACTAGGGTGCAACTAGGGCGCAATTAGGGTGCAACTGGGGGCAACTAGGGCGCAACTAGGGCGCAACTAGGGTGCAACTAGGGTGCAACTAGGGCGCAACGAGGGCGCAAGAAGGACGCAACAAGGGCGCAACGAGGGCGCAACTAGGGCGCAATTAGGGTGCAACTGGGGGCAACTAGGGCGCAACTAGGGCGCAACTAGGGTGCAACTAGGGTGCAACTAGGGCGCAACGAGGGCGCAAGAAGGACGCAACAAGGGCGCAACAAGGGCGCAACCAGGGTGTAACTAGGGCGCAACTAGGACGCAACTAGGGCACAACTAGGGTACAACTAGTCTGCAAGTTGGGCGCAGCTAGGGCGCAACTAGGGCGTAAGTAGGACAGAACTAATGGCAAAACTAAGGGACAACTAGGGGAAAGCTTGTGCCCAACTGAGGCACAACTAGGGTGCAAGTAGGCGCGAGTAGGACGCAAGTACCTCGCAACTAGGGCGCAACTAGGGCGCAACTAGGACACAACTAGGGTGCAACTAGTACGTAACTAGGGTGCAACTAGGGTGCAAGTAGGGCGCAACTAGGCCGCAAATATGGCTTCCGGGCGCAACTAGGGCGCAACTAGGGGGCAACTAGAGCACAACTAGGGCGCAACTAGGATGCAACTAGGACACAAATAGGGCACAACTAGGGCGCAACTAGGGCGCAACTAGGGTGCAACTAGTGCGCAACTAGGGTGCAACTAGGGCGTGACTAGGCGCAACCAGGGCGCAAATTGGGTGCAACTAGGGCGCAACTAGGGCACACCTAGGGCGCAACTAGGGCACAACTAGGGTGCAACTAGGGCCTAACTGGGGGCAACTAGGGTGCAACTGGGGCGCAACTAGGTTGCAGCTAGGCCACAACAAGGGCGCAACTAGGGCGCAACTAGGGCGCAACTAGGGTGCAACTAGTGCGCAACTAGGGCGCAACTAGGGCGCGACTAAGGCGTCACTAGGGCGCGACTTGGGCGCAAGTAGGACGCAGCTAGGGCACAACTAGGACGCATCTAGGACACAACTAGGGCGCAACTAGGGCGCAACTAAGGCGCAACTAGGGCGTAAATATGGCACAAATAGGACGCATCTAGGACGCAAGTAGGGTACAACTAGGGCATAGCTAGTGCCCAACTGAGGCGCAACTAGGGCGCAATTAGGGCGCAACTAAGACGCAACTAGTGTGCAAGTAGGGCGGAACGAGGGCGCAAGTAGGGTGCAAGGAGGGTGCAACTAGGGCACGACTAAGGCGCAACAAGGGCGCAACGAGGGCGCAACTAGGGCACAACTAGGGCGCAACTTGGGTGCAACTAGGCTGCAACCAGGGCGCAACTAGGGCGCAAGTAGAGCGCATCTAGGGCGCAACTAGGGCGCAATTAGGACGCAACTAGGGCGCAACTAGAACGCAACTAGGGCGTAACTAGGACGCAACAAGGGCGCAACGAGGGCGCAACTAGGGCGCAACGAGGGTACAATGAAGACGAAACAAGGGCGTGACTAGGGCGCAACTAGGGCGCAACTAGGGTGCAACTAGGGCGCAAGTAAGATGCGACTAGGGCGCATCTAGGGCACAATTAGGGTGTAGCTAGTGCCCAACTGAGGTGCAACTAGGGTGCAAATAGGGCGCCAATAGGGTGTAAGTAGGGTGCAATAAGGGCGCAATAAGGGCGCAACTAGGGCGTAACTAGGGCGCAACTAAGACGCAAGTAGGATGCAATAAGGGTGCAACTAGGGCGCAAGTAGGGCGCAATTAGGGCGCAACTAGGGCACAACTGAGGCACAACAAGGACACAACTAGGGCGCAACTAGGCGCAACTAGGGCGTAATTAGGGCACAACTAGGGTGCAACTAGGGTGCAACTAGGGTGCAACTAAGGCACAACTAGGGCACAACTAGGGCGCAACTAGGGAGCAACTGGAGCGCAACTAGGGTGCAACAAGGGTGCAACTAGGGCGCAATTAGGGCGCAACTGGGGGCAACTAGGGCGCAACTAGGGCGTAACTAGGGTGCAACTAGGGTGCAACTAGGGTGCAACGAGGGTGCAAGGAGGACGCAACTAGGCCGCAACAAGGGCGCAACCAGGGTGCAACTAGGGCGCAACTAGGAAGCAACTAGGGCACAACTAGGGTACAACTAGTCTGCAAGTTGGGCGCAGCTAGGGCGCAACTAGGGCGTAAGTAGGACGGAACTAATGGCACAACTAGGGGACAACTAGGGCAAAGCTAGTGCCCAACTGAGGCACAACTAGGGCGCAAGCAGGAGCGAGTAGGACGCAAGTACCTCGCAACTAGGACGCAACTAGGGCGCAACTAGGACGCAACTAGGGCGCAACTAGTGCGTAACTAGGGTGCAACTAGGGTGCAAGTAGGGCGCAACTAGGCCGCGACTAGGGCTTCCGGGCGCAACTAGGGCGCAACTAGGGGGCAACTAGAGCACAACTAGGGCGCAACTAGGAAGCAACTAGGACACAACTAGGGCACAACTAGGGCGCAACTAGGGCGCAACTAGAGTGTAACTGGTGCGCAACTAGGGTGCAACTAGGGCGCGACTAGGCGCGACTAGGGCGCGAATTGGGTGCAACTAGGGCGCAACTAGGGCACACCTAGGGCGCAACTAGGGCACAACTAGGGTGCAATTAGGGCGCAACTGGGGGCAACAAGGGTGCAACTGGGGCGCAACTAGGTTGCAGCTAGGCCACAACAAGGGCGCAACTAGGGCGCAACTAGGGCGCAACTAGGGTGCAACTAGTGCGCAACTAGGGCGCAACTAGGGCGTGACTAGGGCGTCACTAGGGCGCGACTTGGGTGCAACTAGGACACAGCTACGGCACAACTAGGACGCAACTAGGACGCAACTAGGATGCAACTAGGGCGCAACTAAGGCGCAACTAGGGCGTAAATAGGGCACAAATAGGACGCATCTAGGACGCAAGTACGGTACAACTAGGGCATAGCTAGTGCCCTACTGAGGCGCAACTAGGGCGCAATTAGGGCGCAACTAAGACGCAACTAGGGTGCAAGTGAGGCGCAATGAGGGCGCAAGTAGGGTGCAAGTAGGGTGCAACTAGGGCACGACTAAGGCGCAAGAAGGGCGCAACTAGGGCGCAACTAGGGCGCAACTAGGGCGCAACTAGGGTGCAACTAGGGTGCAACCAGGGCGCAACTAGTGCGCAACTAGAGCGCAACAAGGGCGCAACTAGGGCGCAGCTAGGACGCAACTAGGGCGTAAGTAGAGCGCAACTAGGGCGTAACTAGGGCGCAACAAGGACGCAACAAGGGCGCAACTAGGGCGCAACGAGGGTGCAATGAGGGTGAAACAAGTGCATAACTAGGTTCCAACTAGGGTGCAACTAGGGCACAACTTGGCCACAGCAAGGACGCAACTAGGTCGCAACAAGGGCGCAACTAGGGCGCAACTAGGGCGGAACTAGGGCGCAACTAGGGCACAACTAGGGTGCAACTAGTGTGCAACTAGGGCGCAACTAGGGCGCGACTAAGCTGTCACTAGGGCGTGACTTGGGCGCAACTAGGACGCAGCTAGGGCATAACTAGGATGCAACTAGGACGCAACTAGGGCGCAACTAGGGCGCAACTAAGGCGCAATTTGGGCGCAAATAGGGCACAATAGGATGCATCTAGGACGCAAGTAGGGTACAACTAGGGCATAGCTAGTGCCCAACTGAGGCGCAACTAGGGCGCAATAAGGGCGCATATAAAACGCAAGTAGGGTGCAAGTAGGGCGCAACGATGGCACAAGTAGGGTGCAAGCAGGGTGCAATTAGGGCACGACTAAGGCGCAACAAGGGCGCAACTAGGGCGCAACTAGGGCACAACTAGGGCGCAACTAGGGTGCAACTAGGGTGCAACCAGGGTGCAACTAGGGCGCAACTAGAGCGAAACTAGGGCGCAACTAGGGCGCAGCTAGGACGCAACTAGGGTGTAAGTAGAGCGCAACTAGGGCGTAACTAGGGCGCAACAAGGACGCAACGAGGGCGCAACGAGGGCGCAACGAGGGTGCAATGAGGACGAAACAAGTGCGTAACTAGGGCGCAACTAGGGCGCAACTAGGGTGCAACTAGGGCACAACTTGGGCACAGCAAGGACGCAACTAGGTTGCAACCAGGGCGCAAATAGGGAACAACTAGGGCGCAACTAGGACGCAACTAGGTTGCAACTGGGGCGCAACCAGGGCCCAACTAGGGCGCAACTAGGGTACAACTAGTGCGCAACTAGGGCGCAACTAGGGTGCAACTAGTGTGCACGTTGGGCGCAAATAAGGTGCAACTAAGGCGCAACTAGCGCGCAAGTAGGAAACAAGTAGGACGCAATTTGGGTGCAACTAGGGCACATCTAGGGCGTAGCTAGTACCCAACTAAGGCACAACTAGGGCGCAAGAAAGGTTGCCAGTAGGGCACAAGTAGGGCGCAACTAGGGCGCAACTCGGGTGCAACTAGGGTGCAACTAGGGCGCAAGTAGGGCGCAAATAGGGCGCAACTAGGGCGCAACTAGGGCACAAAAAGGGTGCAACTAGGGCGCAAGTAGGGGGCAAGAAGGGCGCAAGTAGGGTGCAACTACGGCACAAGTGGGGCATAACTAGGGCGTAACAAGGTTGCAACTAGGGCGCAACTTGAGCGCAATGAGGGCACAACGAGGGCGCAATGAGGGTGCAACAAGCCGCAACAAGGGTACAACAAGGGCAAAACTAGGGCGCAAGTAGGGCACAACTAGGGCGCAACTAGGGCGCAACTAGGGCGCAACTAGGGTGCAACTACGGTGCAACTAGGGCACAACTAGGATGCAACTATGGTGCAACTAAAGCGCAACTAAGGCACAACTAATGTGCAACTAAGGCACAACTAGGGCGCAAGTAGGGCACATGTAGGATGCAGCTAAGGCGCAACCAGGGTACAACTAAGGCGTAGCTAGTGCCCAGCTTTGGCGCAACTAGGGCGAGAGTAGGGCGCAAGTAGGGCGCAACTAGGGCTCAATTCGGGCGCAACTAGGACGCAACTAGGGTGCAACTAGGGTGCAACTATGACTCAAGTAGGTTGCAGCTAGTGCGCAACTAGGGCACATCTAGGGCATACCTAGGGCGCAACTAGGCCGCAACTAGGCCGCAACTATGACGCAACTAGGGCACAACAAGGGCGCAACTAGGGCGCAAGTAGTGCGCAACTAGGGTGCAACTAGGGCGTAACTAAGGCGTAACTCGGGCGCGACTAGGGCACGACTAGGGCGTGACTAGGGCGCAACTAGGGCGCAAGTAGGACGCAACTAAGACGCAACTAGGGCACAACTAGGGCACAACTACGGCGTAGCTAGTGCCCAGCTAAGGCGCAACTAGGGCGCAAGTAGGGTGCCAGTAGGGCGTACGTAGGATGTAGTAATGTTGGAAATATGTGGCAATGGTCACAAGACACTCGCCGGAAAAGAGCTCTTCCGGACGTACGTCAACCAGTATCTCGGAACACTGTCTTGGTTCGAGCCTATAAATCAAAAGAGGAAAAGCACAGGATCACTTCCGAGCAGCAACGAGATAAATGGACGAGGCACGTTCGATTAACGGCAAAGACTGACTGGCACCGATCAACCGCCGACACCAGTTACGTGACCAACACGTGCGACTCGATCCCCATTTCACGAAAACCGATACCTAAATGTGGCACTCCCGAACCGTGCACGACTGTCAAATCTCCCACACAAACACCTATACGTGGTAAGGAGCTCCAGATCACAACGCCTCTAAACAAGTAGTAGCAGCAGAAGCAGGGCGGCTCCCGCCACTCCACCATAGCTACGGACTAAGACAGACTCTCTTCCAGCGCTAATACTTATATAGGACTTTCATGTACATTTTTGTGCTTCTCTTTTCTAGTCATATCAACCTTCTTGCGTTTCATGACTTTGCCTGCCTCTCGGATGTGGCATTTCCTTTTTGCTTTCCATCGCCCACCTCTTGGCTGTGGCATTCGCCTTGTGTTTCTGCTGCCTGCTCTTGGCTGTGGCACACCATCAGCCTTTCCACTTGCCCGCAGCTCGACGCTAAGGACTTCAGCCCGCGTATCGGTACTATGGCAGTCCATCCATCAGCCATCCCTTTCGATGTCCATCATCACTCGTTGTCTCAGCTTCGTCGCGCCCGCCTCCATTCGCTGAGGCCTTGTCCTTCCTATGACATCTGTTTGCCCCACGACCCGACTGCCCGCTCCTGGCTGCTAAGGCTAGCCCTGCCGGCAGCCCGCATCCTTTGCTGTGGCAACTAGCATCACCACTCTGCAGTTCTTCCTCCGGATTGGCTCGTGCCCTTGCGGCACCACCCCCACTCCTGCATCTTGCTGTGTTGTCTCTACTCCTTTGCTCCCTCGTCGAGTCATCAGCAAACTTCTGCACTTCGTACTATTATTATGTGACGTCAGCAGATCGTCAGACACCTGCAGCTTTGCCAACGCTTCATCGTTGGTCTCATTTGCTCAGCTAGCACTCTTGCTCATTCATGTAGTTTCCAGACATGGTATTAGAGCAGAGCGAAAAGCTCTTGGCTCTCTTAGCACCAATATCATCATCACTAATGCCTGAAACGCCCGCTAAATCGCGCGGTCGATCAGCAGTAGCTGCACCGTCGCCATCACCTTCCTCACCTACACGAGCATAGGGACTGTGTATGGGTACAACCCCCAAGCTCCTACAGCCCATATCCTCCTCCGTCACTACTGAAGCTGTTGCCAACATCCATCAACACACACTGCTCATCTCCATAGCAGCGCCGAACAGCAGCAGCATCTCTCACAAAACCAGCAGCACATCCTCACAAGCAGTCCTCTCCGGCTCCATCACCCTGACTATCGTGTCAAAACCGTCACTGAACTGTGTATGGGTACAGTGCAGTGGCAACATCACAGCACGAGAAGCAACAACAGGAGCAGCATCAGCAGCAGCAGCAGCAATTCTCTAAGAAAGCACAATATTCATCGTCTACCTCGTCTCTTGCAGCTGACATTTGAGCCTGAGCCGACACTATCCACAGACCCGCACAACTACCTCCTTTTTCACATCAACCTCAACCCGCACTGTCGCACATCCTTCTCGACCTTCCCACACCTCCATCATGCTGCTCTTAATCGTTTGTCTTGGATACCTCGCGGGAGCTATTGTCTGTTGCCTTACTCAAAAACCAGACCAACGATCCTCCGAGCCATCCTCCAACTCGCAGCAGAGCCTGCAAAATGCACTGGTAACACTTCAACACTGCAGTACTCACATTCCGTTACTCAACAGCCCATCGTCCTCATAAGCATTCTCATCTTCAGCCATCACCAGAACCCCTCTCTTTGGCAACATCTTCTCCATTAACTACATTGACGCCACTCAAACCTGCTTCTGAACCGCTCAACACCACACCATGTCTCACAACAATTTTTGACCGGAGCAGCTCTTGTCACTGCTCAAAAAGCCAAGCACGTCGAAGACGCCGCCTCCTCTTACAACGCTCTCTCAGCACCATTCAGCACCACCAACGGCCCTCAGCATCCTCTCAGCCGTCACTGTCACCCACATCTCCTTCACTTAATCACCACAGCTTCCAACCACAAGTCCCTTGCAACATGGCACTTCCCATCCGCACAACTGCTTCTAACGCTCTCATGTGCACCAGCTCATCAGCTCCATTCTTCAACCGCAAGGACCTTGCCAACTTCATGGAGACATTCAACGGAACCACCCTGGACATCATGGAGAAGACAGCAACCTCACAACACTCAGCTGACCATAACAACTTGAGTCCATACTGCACCAGTTCTCCACAAATGGGCGGACCACGAATCGCTCCTCCACCCATCAACTACCGACCACCTTTTGTTCCATCTCACATCACCTCTACCTCTCGTGACACCACAGCAGACACACCCCCACTATTCAGCACCGACAAACTGTCGGCGTTCATTACGAGCTTCTACGAAATCACCATCACACCAAAGGCCTCAGCGGCCAACACTGAAGAAACCTCCATTGCAGCCGTGAAACTCTCTAGAGGTACAACTGACCTGACTCCTTCATTGAAGTCAGATCACACAAAGACTGAGGTTCACCCCTCAGACGATGACCAACCAGGTCTTGCAATACCTCGCCACACCTACACCATTCCCTGCTCCTCATACGACATCATCAGCACCCACAGGAACGGTGATGAACCATCAAGAGGCATCATAAGATCTGGACGAATGTCAGGTCTTGTGACATTGAAGGGGGGTGTTGGAAATATGTGGCAATGATCACAAGACACTTGCCGGAAAAGAGGTCTTCGGGACGTATGTCAACCAGTACCTCGGAACACTGTCCTGGTTCGAGCCAATCAATCAAAACAGGAAAATGACAGGATCACTTCCGAGCGACAACAAGATAAATGGGCGAGGCACGTTCGATTAACGGCAAAGACTGACCGGCATCGACCAACCGCCGGAACCGGTTACGTGACCAACGCGTGCGACTCGGTCCTCATGTCGCGACAACCGATGCCTACACATGGCACTCCAAAACCGTGCAAGACTGCCAAATCTCTCACGCAAACACTCATACGTGCCAAGGAGCTCCGGATTGCAACGCCTCTAAACAAGCAACAGCAGCAGAAGCAAGGCGGCTCCCGCCACTCAACCAAAGCTAAGGACTACGACAGACTCTCTTCTAGCACTAGTACTTATCTAGGACTTCCATGTACATTTCCGTGCTTCTGTCTTCTAGTCATATCAACCTTCTTGCGTTTCATGACTTTGCCCGCCTCTCGGCTGTGGCATTTCCTTTCCGCTTTCTACCGCCAGCCTCTCGGTTGTGGCATTCGCCTTGTGTTTCTGCTGCCCGCTCTTGGCTGTGGCACACCATCAGCCTTTCCACTTGCCTGCACCTCGACGCTGAGGCCTTCAGCCCGCGTCTCGGTACTGTGGCAGTCCATCCATCAGCCATCCCTTTTGACGTCCATTGTCACTCGTTGTCTCAGCTTCGTCGCGCCCGCCTCCATTCGCTGAGGCGCTGTCCTTCCTATCACATCTGTTCGTCCCACGACCCGACTGCCCGCTCCTGGCTGCTGAGGCTAGCCCTGCCGGCAGCCCGCATCCTTTGCTGTGGCAGCCAGCATCACCACTCTGCAGTTCTTCCTCTGGATTGGCTCGTGCCCTTGCGGCACCGCCCCCACTCCTGCATCTTGCTCTATTGTCTCTGCTCCTTTGCTCCTTCGTCGAGTCATCAGCAAACTTCTGCACTTTGTACTATTATTCTGTGATGTCAGCAGATCGTCAGACACCTGCAGGTTCACCAACGCTTCCTCGTTGATCTCATCTGCTCAGCTAGCACTCTTGCTCATTCATGCAGTTTCCTGACAAATAAGGGCGCAAGAAGGGCGCAACTAGGGTGTAACTAGGGTGCAACTAGGACGTGACTAGGGCGCACGTAGGGCGCAACTAGGGTGCAAATAGGGTGCAAGTAGGGCGCAAGTAGGGTGCAACTAGGGCATACCTAAGACGCAACTAGGGCGCAACTAGGGCGCAACTAGGACGCAACTAGGGCGCAACTAGAGCGCAACTAGGGCACAACTGGGGTGCAACTAGGACGCAAATAGGATGCATCTAGGACACAACTAGGGTGCAACTAGGGCGCAACCAGGGCGCAACAAGCGCGCAACGAGGATGCAACAAGGGCGCGACGAGGGCGCAACGAGGGCGCAAGTAGGGCGCAACTAGGGTGCAACTAGGGCGCAACAAGGGTGTAACTAGGGCGTATCTAGGGTGCAACTAGGGCGCAACTAGGGCACAACTAGGGCACAACTAGGACGCAAATAGGTTATAACTAGGGCGCAACTAGGGCGCAACTAGGGTGCAACTAGGGCGCAACCAGGGCACCACCAGGGCACAACTAGGGTGCAACTAGGGCACAACCAAGGCGCAACTAGGGCACAACTAGGGTGAAACTAGTGTGCAAGTTGGGCGCAACTAAGGCACAACTAAGGTGCGTCTAGCGCGCAAGTAGGGCGCATTTAGGGCACAACTATGGCGTAGATAGTGCCCAACTAATGCACAATTAAAGCACAAAAAGGGTGCCAGTAGGGTGCAAGTGGGGTGTTATAAGGGCGCAAATAGGATGCAACTAGAGCGCAACTAGGGCGCAACTAGGGCGCGACGAGGGCATGCGCGACTAGGGCGCGCCTAGGGCGCAACTAGGGCGCAACAAGGACTCAACTAGGCCGCAACTAGGGTGCAACTAGGGTGCAACTAGGGTGCAACTAGGGCGCAACTAGGGCGCAAGTAGGGCGTAACTAGGTCGCAACTAGGGCACTAATAGGGCGCAATAAGGGTGCAACTAGAGCGCAAGTAGGGCGCAAGTAGGGCGCAACTATGGCGCAACTACGGCACAAGTGGCGCACAACTCGGGCGTAACAAGGGCGCAACTACTGCGCAACTTGAGTGCAGCGATGGCGCAACAAGGGCGCAACGAGGGCGCAACAAGGGCACAACAAGGACGTAACTACGGCGCAACTAGGGTGCATTTAGGGTGCAACTAGGGCGCGGCTAGGGTGCAGCTAGGGCGCGACTATGGCGCGACAAGAGCGCGACTTGGGCGCGACTAGGGCCCGACTTGGGCGCAACTAGGGCGCAACTAAGGTGCAACTAAGGCGTAACCAGCGCGCAACTAGGGCGCAATAAGGGCGCAACTGGGGGCAACTAGGGCAAAACTAGGTTGCAACTTGGGCGCAACTAGGGCGCAACTAGGGCAAAACTAGGGCATAACTAGGGCACAACTAGGGCGCACCTAGGGCGCAACTAGGGCGCAACTAGAGCGAAACTTACGCGCCACTAGGGCGCAAATATGGCACAAGTAGGACGCAAGTAGGCCGAAATTAGTGTATAACTAAGGCGTAGCTAGTACCCAACTGAGGCACAATTAGGGCGCAAGAAGGGTTCAAGTAGGGTGCAAGTAGGATGCAACTTGTGCGCAACTAGAGCGCGCACTCCGGGCGCAACTAGGGCGCAACTAGGCTACAAGTATACCACAACTAGGGTGCAACTAGGGATCAAGTAGGGCGCAAGTAAGATGCAAGTAGGGCGCAACTAGGGCACAACCAGGACGAAGCTAGTGCCCAACTGAGGCGCAACTATGGCGCAAGTAGGGCGCCAGTAGGGTGTAAATTTGGTGCAATAAGGACGCAAAAAGGGCACAACTAGGTGCAACTAGGGTGCAACTAGGACGCACCTAGGGCTCAAGTAGGGCGCAACTAGGGTCCAACTAGGGCGCAAGTAGGGCGCAAGTAGGGCGCAAGTGTGGCGCAACTAGGGTGCAACTAGGGTGCAATTAGGACGCAACTAGGGCGCAACTAGGATGCAACTAGTGTGCAAGTTGGACACAACTAGGGCGAAACTAATGCTCAACTATGGTGCAACTAGAACGCAACTAAGGTGTAACTAGGGCGCAAGTAGGGCATAAGTTGGATGCAACTAGGGCACAACTAGGGTACAAATAGGGCGTAGCTAGTGCCCAACTGAGGCGCAAGTAGGGCACAAGAATGGCACAAGTAGGGCGCAAGTAGGGTGCAACTAGTGCGCAACTAGGGCGAAACTAGGGCACAACAAGGGCGCAACTAGGGCGAAACTAGGGTGCAACTAAGGTGCAACTAGGGCGCACCTAGGGTGCAACTAGGGCGCAACTAGGGCGCAACTAGGATGCAACTATGGCACAACTAGGGCGCAACTAGGGCGCAAATACATTGCAACTAGGGCCCAACTAGGGTGCAACAAGGGTACTCCGGCCTTGGTTTGTTTTTGGTTTTGGTTTATGTGACCCGGTTTTGGTTTCTGTGATCCGGCTTTGGTTTCTGTGACCCGGCTTTGGTTTCTGTGACATGGCCTTGGTGTCTCTGACCCGGCTTTGGTTTCTATGACCCGGCTTTGGTTTCTGAGACCCGGCTTTGGTTTCTGTGACCCGACTTTTGTTTCTGTGACCCGGCTTTGGTTTCTGTGTTCCAGCGTTGGTTTCTGTGACCCGGCTTTCGTTTCTCTGACCTGGCTTTGGTTTATGTGACCCGCCTTTGGTTTGTGTGACGCGGCTTTGCTTTCTGTGACCCGGCTTTGTTTTCCGTGACTCGGCTTTTGTTTGTGTGACCCGGCTTTGATTTCTGTGACCCCGCTTTGGTTGCTGTGACCAGGTTTTGGTTTATGTGACCCGGCTTTGGTTTCAATGATCCAGCTTTGGTTTCGATGACCCGGCTTTGGTTCCTGTGACCCAACGCTGGGTTCGGTGACCCAGCTTTGCTCCCTGTGACCCGGCTTTGCTTTCTATGAACCGGCTTTGTTTTATGTGACTCGGCTTCTTTTTCTGTGACCCGACTTTGGTTTCCCTGACCCGGCTTTGGTTTCTGTGACCCGGCTTTGGTTTTTGTGACCTGGCTTTGGTTTCTGTGACCCGGCTCTGGTCTCTATGGCTAGGCTTTGGTTTCTGTGATCAAGCTTTGGTTTATGTGACTTGGCTTTGGTTTATGTGACCCGGCTTTGCTTTCACTGACCCGACTTTGGTTTCTTTGACCCCGCTTTGGGTTCTGTGACCCGGCTTTTGTTTCTCTGACATGGCTTTGGTTTCTGTGACCCGGCTTTGGGTTGTGTGACCCGGCTTTGCTTTCTGTGAACCGGCTTTGTTTTCCATGACTCGGCTTTTGTTTATGTGACCCAGCTTTGGTTTGTGTGGCCGGCTTTGGTTTATGTGACCCGGCTTTGGTTTATGTGACCCGGCTTTGGTTTATGTGATCCGGCTTTTCTTTGTGTGATCCGGCTTTGGTTTTTGTGACCCAGTTTTGGTTTATGTGACCCAGCTTTGGTTTCGGTGACCCGGCTTTGGTTTTTGTGACCCGGCTTTTGTTTCTGTGACCCAAGTTTGGTTTCTGTGACCCGGCTTTGGTCTCGGTGACCCGGCTTTGGTTTCTGTGACCCGGCTTTGGTTTCTGTGACCCGGCTCTGGTTTCTGTGACTCGGCATTGGCTTCTGTGACCTGGCTTTGGTTTCTGTGACTCGGCATTGGCTTCTGTGACCTGGCTTTGGTTTCTGTGACCCGGCTCTGGTTTATGTGACCCGGCTTTGGTTTCTGTGACCCGGCTTTGGTTTCTGTGACCCGGCTTTAGTTTATGTGGCCCGGCTCTGGTTTATGTGACCCGGCTCTGGTATCTGTGACTCGGCTTTGGTTTATGTGACCCGGCTTTGGTTTCTGTGACTCGGCATTGGCTTCTGTGACCTGGCTTTGGTTTTTGTGACCGGGCTTTCATTTCTGTGGCCCTGCTTTGGTTTATGTGACCCGGCTTTTGTTTCTATGACCCAGCTTTGGTTTTTTGACCCAGTTTGGTTGTAATGACCCGGCATTGGTTTGTGGACCCGGCTTTGGTTTCTGTGACCCGGCTTTGGTTTTTATGACCCCGCTTTGGTTTCTGTGACCTGACTTTGCTTGTTGTGACCCGGCCTTGGTTATGTGACCTGGCTTTGGTTGCTGTGACCCGGCTTATGTTTATGTGATCCGGCTTTGGATTCACTGACCCGGCTTTGGTTTCTGTGACCCGGCTTTGGTTTCTATGACCAGGCTTTGGTTTATGTGCTCCCGCTTTGGTTCCTTGACCCGGCTTTGGTTTGTGTGACCCGGCTTTGGATTCTGTGACCCGGCTTTGGTTTCTGTGACCCGGCTCTGGTTAACGTGACCCGGCTTTGGTTTCTATGACCTGGCTTTGGTTTTTGTGACCCGACTTTGGTTTCCGTGACCCGGCTTTGGATTTTGTGACCCGGCTTTGGTTTATGCGACCCGACTTTGGTTGTTTAGTTTCATACTTTGGTTTCTGTGACCCAGCTTTGGTTTATGTGAACCCGCTTTCGTTTCTCTGATTTGGCTTTGGTTTCTGTGACCCGGCTTTGGTTTGTTTGACCCAGCTTTTCTTTCAGTGACCCGGCTTTGTTTTCCGTGACTCGGTTTTTGTTTATGTGACCCGACTCTGGTTTCTGTGGTCTAGCTTTGGTTGCTGTGACCTGGCTTTGGTTTCTGTGACCCGGCCTTGGTTTCAATGACTCGGCTTTGGTTTCTGTGACCCTGCTGTGGTTTATGTGACCCGGCTTTTATTTCTGTGACCCTTCTTTCGTTTTTGTGACCCGGCCTTGGTTTTCGATGACCCGGCTTTGGTTACTGTGACCCGGCTTTGGACCCTCTGTGACCCGGCTTTGGTTTCTGTGACCAAAGCCGGGTCACAGAAACCAACGCCGGGTCACAGGGGGTCCAAAGCTGGGTCACACAAACCAAAGCCGTGTCACAAAAACCAAAGCAGGGTCACAAAAATGAAAGCGGGGTCAGGAAAACCAAAGCCGGGTCACATGAACCAAAGCCGGGTCACATAAATCAAAACTGGGTCACTCAAACCAGAGCCGGGTCACAGAAACCAAAGCCGGGTCACATATACCAAAGCCAGTTCACGAAAACCAAAGCCGGGTCACTGAAACCAAAACCGGGTCATAGAAACCAAAGTGGGGTCACATAAACAAAAGCCGGGTCACATAAACCAAAGCCGGGTCACAGAAACTAAGGCCGAGTCACATAAACCAAAACCGGGTCACAAAACCCGAAGGCGGGTCACATAAACCAAAGGCGGATCACAAAAACCAAAGCAGGGTCACAGAATCCAAAGCCGGGTCACAGAAACCAAAGCCGGATCACATAAACTACAGTCGGGTCACATAAACCAAAGCCAGATCACAAAAAGCAAAGCGGGGTAATAGCAACCAAAGCCGGGTCATAGAAACCAAAGCTGGGACACATAAAACAAAGCAGAGTCACAAAGACACATGCCGGATCATAGACACCAAAGACGGGTCACATAAACCAAAGCCGGGTCACAGAAACCAAAGCCCGGTCACAGAAACCAAAGGCGGGTCAAAAAAACCAAAGCAGGGTCATAGAAACCAAAGCCGGGACACAGAAAACAAAGCCGAGTCACAGAGACACAAGCCGGGTCACAGAAACCAAAGCCGGGTCACAGAAACCAAAGCCGGGTCACACAAACCAACGCCTGGTCACTGAAACCAAAGCCGTGTCACACAAACCAAAGGCGGGTCACATAAACCAAAGCCGGGTCACATAAAACAGAGCCGGTCACATTAACCAGATCCGGGTCACATAAACCAAAGCCAGGTTACAGAAACCAAATCCTTGCCACAATAACCAAAGCCGGGTCACAGAAACCGAAGCCGGATCAGAGTGACCAAACCTTGGTCATAGTAACCAAAGCCGTATCACATAAACCGAAACCGGGTCAGAAAAACCAAAGCCAGGTCACATAAAGCAAAGCTAAGTCACAGAAACCAGAGCCTGGTCACAGAAACCAAAGCCAGGTCATTGAAACCTAAGCCGGGTCACAAAAAACAAAGCTGGGTCACAGCAACCAAAGCCGGGTCACAAAAACCAAAGCCGGGTCACAGAAACAAAAGCCGATTCACGGAAAACAATCCCGGGTCACAGAAAGCAAAGCCAGGTCACACAA
Source organism: Penium margaritaceum (assembly GCA_023375785.1). NCBI lineage: Eukaryota > Viridiplantae > Streptophyta > Zygnematophyceae > Desmidiales > Peniaceae > Penium > Penium margaritaceum. The sequence continues at coordinate 244,386 of SZWC01001013.1, forward strand.
ACCAAAGCCGGGACACAAAAACCAAACCCAGGTCATATAAACAAGAGCCGGGTCACAAAATCCAAAGCCGGGTCACAAAAACCAAAGCCAGGTCACAGAAACCAAAGTCGGGTCACAGAAACGACTGCCGGGTCACAGACACCAAAGCCAAGTCATGAAAACCAAAGCCGGGTCACAGAAACCAAAGCCAATTCATAGAAACCAAAGCCGGGTCACACAAACCAAAGCCGGGCCAGAGAAACCAAAGCGGGGTCACAGAAACCAAAGTTGAATCATAGAAACCAAAGCTGGGTCCCGGAAACCAAAGCCGGGTCAACGAACCAAAGCCGGAGCACAAAAACCAAAGCCCGGTCAGAGAGACCAAAGCCGGGTCACAGAAACCAAAACCGGGTCACAAAATCCAAAGCCGGATCACAGAAACATAAGCCGGGTCACAGCAACCAAAGCCAGGTCACAGAACCAAAGCCGGGTCACAGAAACCAAAACCGGGTCACAAAATCCAAAGCCGGATCACAGAAACATAAGCCGGGTCACAGCAACCAAAGCCAGGTCACAGAACCAAAGCCGGGTCAAAGAAACCAAAGCCACGTCATAGAAACCAAAGCAGGGTCACATAAACCAAAGTCGGGTCACATAAACCAAAGTCGGGACACAGAAACCAAAGCAGGGTCCCACAAACCAAAGCCGGGTCACAAAAACCAAAGCCGGGACACAAAACCAAAGCCGGGTCATAGAAACCAAAGCCGGGTCACAGAAACCAAAGGGGTCACAGAAACTAAAGCCGGGTCACAGAAACCAAAGCTGGGTGACAGAAACCAAAGCCGGGTCACAGAAACCAAAACCGAGTCACGGAAACCAGAGCCGCGTCATAGAAACTAAACTGGGTCAGAGAAACCAATGCTGGGTCACGTAAACCAAAGCCGGGTCACAGAAACCAAAGCTGGGTTAAAAAAATCAAAGCCGGGTCAGAGAAACCAAAGTCTATAACAGAATCCAAAGCTGGGTCACAGAAACCAAAGCCGGGTCACAGAAAGAAAAGCCGGGTCATAAAAACCAAAGCCGGGTCACAGAAACCAAAGCCGGGTCACATAAACCAAAGCCGGGTCACAGAAACCAAAGCCGGGTCATTGAAACCAAAGCCGGGTCACATAAACCAAAGCCGGGTCACAGAAACCAAAGCCGGGTCATTGAAACCAAAGCCAGGTCACATAAACCAAAGCCGGGTCATAGCAACCAAAGCCGGGTCACATAAACCAAAGCCGGGTCTAAGAAACAAAATCCGAGTCACATAAAACAAAGCCGGGTCACATAAAGCAAAGCCGGGTCACACAAACCAAAGCCGGGACACAGAAACCAATGTCAGGTCACAGAAACTACAGTCGGGTAACAGAAACCGAAGGCTGGTCACAGAAACCAAAGCCGGGTCAGAGAGGGTCCAAAGCTGGGTCAAAGAAACCAAAGACGTGTCACATAAACCAAAGCCGGGTCACGGAAACCAAAGCCGGGTCACAGAAACCAAAGCTGGATTAGAGAAACCAAAGCCGGGTCAGAGAAGCCAAAGCCGGGTGACAAAGGGTCCAAAGCCAGGTCACAGAAACAAAAGACGAGTCACATAAACCAAAGCCGGATCACATGAACCAAAGCCGGGTCACAGTAACCAGAGCCGGAATACAAAAACCAAAGCCGGGTCACAGAAACCAAAGCCGGGTCACACAAACCAAAGCCGGGTCATAATAACCAAAGCAGGGTCACAAAAACCAAAGCCGGGTCACACAAACCAAAGCCGGGACACAGAAACCAATGTCAGGTCACAGAAACTACCGTCGGGTAACAGAAACCGAAGGCTGGTCACAGAAACCAAAGCCGGGTCAGAGAAGCCAAAGCCGGGTGACAAAGGGTCCAAAGCCAGGTCACAGAAACAAAAGACGAGTCACATAAACCAAAGCCGGATCACATGAACCAAAGCCGGGTCACAGTAACCAGAGCCGGAATACAAAAACCAAAGCCGGGTCACAGAATCCAAAGCCGGATCACAGAAACATAAGCCGGGTCACAGCAACCAAAGCCGGGTCACAGAAACTAAAGCCGGGTCACCAAAACCAAATCCGGGTCACAGAAACCAAAGCCGGGTCAGAAAAACCAAAGCCGGGTCACAAAACCAAAGCTGGGTCATAGAAACCAAAGCCGGGTCACAGAACCCAAAGCCGGGTCACATAAACCAAAGCTGGGTCACAGAAACCAAAGCCGGGTCACGGAAACCAAACCCGGGTCACAGAAACCAAAGCCGGGTCACATAAACCAAAGCCAGGTCAGAGAAACCAAAGCCGGGTCACAGAAACCAAAGCTGGGTCATAGACACCAAAGCCGGGTTACAGAAAGAAAAGCCGGGTCACATAAACCAAAGCCGGGTCACAGAAACCAAAGCAGGGTCACATAAACCAAAGCCGGCTCACAAAACCTAAGCCGGGTCTTTGAAACCAAAACCAGGTCACAGGAACCAAAGCCAGGTCATAGCAACCAAAGCCGGATCACAGAAACCAAAGCCGGGTCACATAAAGAAAAGCCGAGTCACAGAAAACAAAGCCGGGTCACATGAAGAAAAGCCGGGTCACACAAACCAAAGCCGGGTCACAAAACCAAAGCCAGGTCAGAGAAACGAAAGCCGGGTCATAGAAACTAAAGCCGGATCACAGAAGCCAAAGCCCGGTCACAAGAACCAAAGCCGGGTCATAGAAACTAAAGCCGGATCACAGAAGCCAAAGCCCGGTCACAAGAACCAAAGCCGGGTCATAGAAACTAAAGCCGGATCACAGAAGCCAAAGCCCGGTCACAAGAACCAAAGCCGGGTCATAGAAACTAAAGCCGGATCACAGAAACCAAAGCCGTAATAGAAACCAAAGCCGGGTCACGGAAACCAAAGCCGGGTCACAGAAACCAAAGCCAGGTCACATAAACCAGAGCCGGGTCACAAAAACTAGAGCTGGTTCAGAGAAACCAGAGCCGGGTCACAGAATCCAGAGCCAGGTCACAGAAACCAAAGCCGGGTCACATAAACCAAAGCCGGGTCAAAGAAACCATAGAAGGGTCACATAAACCAAAGCCGGGTCAAATAAACCAAAGCCGGGTCACAGAAACCAAAGCCGGATAACAGAAACCAAAGCCGAGTCACAAAAACCAAAGCCGGGCCACAGAAACCAAAGCCGGGCCACATAAACCAAAGCTGGGTCACAGAAAGCAAAGCCGGTCACATAAACCAAACCTGAGTCAGAGAAAAAGAAGCCGGGTCACACAAACCAAAGCCGGGTCACAAAAACCAAAGCCAGGTGACATAAACCAAAGACGGATCTCAGAAACCAGAACCAGGTCACAAAAATCAAAGCCATGTCACATAAACCAAAGCCAAGTGATAGAACCCAAAGCCGAGTCACAGAGTCCAGAGCCAGGCCAGAGCAAACCAAAGCCAAGTCACAGAAACCAAAGTTGGGTCACAGAAACCAAAGCCGGGTCAGAGAAACCAAAGCCGGGCAACAGAAACCAAAGCTGTGCCTATGGTACATGGGCCTTTGCTTAGGGTACCTGCGCCTGATCCTAAGGTACCTGCGTGTGTGCCTAGGGTACCCGCGCCTGTGCCTAGGGTACCTGCGCCTGTGCCTAGGGTACCTGCGCCTGTGCTTAGGGTACTTGCGCCTGTGCCTAGGGTGCCTGCGCTTGTGCTTAGGGTACCTGCGCCTGTCCCTAGGGTACATGCGCCTGTGCCTAGGGTATTTGCGCTTGTGCTTAGGGTACTTGCGCCTGTGCTTAGGGTACCTGCGCCTGTGCCTATAGTACGTGCGCCTGTGCCTATGGTACCTGCGCCTGTGCCTATGGTACCTGCACCTGTACCTATGGTACCTGCGCCTGTGTCTAGGGTACATGCGCTTGTGCCCAGGGTACCTGCGCCTGTCTCTAGGGTACCTGCGCTTGTGCCTATGGTCTCTGTGCCTGTGCATAGGGTACCTGCGCCGGTGCTTATGGTTCTTGCTCCTGTGCCTAGGGTACCTGCGTTTGTGCTTAGGGTACCTGCGCATGTGCCTAGGGTACCTGCGCCTGTGCCTAAGGTACCTGCGCCGATGCCTAGGGTACCTATGCCTGTCCCTAGGGTACGTACGTGTGAGAATATTGAAGCCAGCACTGGTATTATCCCTCGGATAATCCGAGTTCTCAATAAAAGGTTCATGTTTGGCACCAGGCCAACACAAACCACCTCGCCAACTGATTGTCGGTCACGGCAGTGACCTAAAGACGAGGCGCCCCTGATAACCGCGACCACGTCGCAATCGCGTATGGCTAGCAAAGAAGAAGCCGTTACGATACCTTTGTCCTGTTCTGTGATATATTACCGAGGACGTTCATTCCCGCGAGTTAACCAGAACCGTTCTGCCCATCCTGTTCCCCTTTGGTTCTGCGGCTTCGCCGCCGTGTCTTTGCTCTGCTCGTCCCTCACACTTTTTTGTCTTTGCCAACTCTCAACGCTTTGCTCCGTCACTCTCGCTCCTTTGCTCAACTCTCATACTCCACCAGCAATCACTCCCCTTGCCGGCACTCTCTCTCGCATCAACTTGTCTACCTCTGCTACCTCACGTCTCAGCCTCTATCAGCTCCAGTGACTAACTCCTCGGACCGCTCTTGCCTATTTCACTCTGCTGACGCACACTTGCATGTCCCGATGATTTTGCTGCCGCTCTTCTTGTTACTGCATTCTTCTGACATGGTATCAGAGCTTCAGCTAACATCACCTGGAGTTCTGTGACCGAGTCATCGCTCTGCCGACACCCTTGCTTTGTTGGTTCAACTCACAATGTCCTACCGCCGCTACCGCCATCTCGCGCCTCACCGCTTCTCTAGCAGCTGACAACAGCATCTCTGCCTGATGAGTCCTCCACGCTGAAGAAACGCCTTGCCGTCCCAAGAAGGCCTTGTGCCCATTTCCGCGCCAGTGGCTAACAACCGGAGACGAGTCACCCACATCAGCCGCAAGGAGCTCTCGAGCCGCTGCCTGCTGTCAACTACCAAGAAGCTTCCTGCTCTCTGCCATCCGCTGTCTCTCATCATAACCGCCTCTGCCAGCATCTCCTCCTCCTTTGTCTCATCTCATTAGCTCCATCTACTGCTTCCTTGCCACCATTCCCAATCCGCCCGCATCCATCATCTCAAGCCGCCTTCCCGCATCACCTCCTCGCCTCGTCAGCAGCTGCAGCCAAAACTGCCGCTGTCAGGATATCAGACACCACCAGTCTTCCTACTCCTATTCCGAGCCAACTGGGGAACAAGTCGTCACTCTCATGACATCAGCGGTCTAGTATCCCTGCCCACTGCCTGACTCCCTCTGCCGCAACCAATCTCTTCCGGCTGTCAAGATATCGGACACCACCAGTCTTCCTGCTCCCACTTCCGAGCCATCTGGGGAACAAGCCGTCACTCTCCTGAATGCAGAAGAAGAAGTTGCGACGCTCTGCCTCCACCTGCCGCACCGCGTCTCATCTCTGCTCTCTTCGCTTGCATCGCTATCTATCTCTTGTCTCCTTCATCAGCCTTCGGCCTTCATCTCTACTTGTCCCCGTCATCCCTCCTCATCCTCCTTGCTCCAGTCTCCTCAGCTTCATGAGCCACACGTTCCTGTCTCAATTCTGCCTCTCCATCATCAGCATAATCCGCGCCGCCTTCCATTCGTCATCCGCATCATCATCGCCTTATTGCGCACGTGGTTCCGCCCCTGCGTCCACTCATCAATCAATCGCTTCCCTCGCTTCTGCAACTCACTTTCAGCTCGGCACAAGGACCCCCCCGGTCGCATTGCCCTTTTTCCGCAGCGACGTGCGCCCACGGAGAAGACTTTGCAGTGCACGTGATTTCACCCCTGCGCCCACTCATCCATCAATGATTTCCTCCGTTTCAGTATCAACTTCAGCCCGGCACAAGGATTCGCCCCGTCACATCGCTCGAGTCGCGACGACATGCGCCCACGCCAAAAACTTCCATCAGCGCACACGGTTCCTCCCTACACCCATTAATCAATCAATCGCTTTCTCCGCCTCGCATTGCTTTCAGCTCTGCACAAGGTCCCACCTTGTCGCATCGCCTGTTCTGCGACGACCTACGCCCACACCGAAAACATCTTCAGGGCACGCGGCTTGCTCCTACGCCCACTCCATCATCCACTATTCCTCCTCCGTTATCCGCTTCTACTCGGTACAAGGATCCGCCCGGACGAATTGCCCATCCCGCGACCACCCGCGCCCATGCCAAATTTTCATCGTACACACGGCTCCACCCTGTGTCCACTCACTCTTCCATCATTCCTCCTCTCCTTTCTTCATCACCCTCAATATCGGTCTGCACTCAGCCTAAGGCAGCCACCTAAACACATCACCTACATCGGAAGGATCCTGCTGACATCATCATACACAATGCAAGCAACTCCTCCTCCACTCACTCATCTGAAGCAAAGAAAAGAGAAGCAGTCCCGGGAAGTCACACCACAGGAATCGGATACCACCTATCTCCCTGCTCAATCTAGCTAATCGGTGGAACAAGCCGATGCATCGGTGAGATTGACTACTTCACGTACAAGAATCTCTTTGCACTCTCCTGGAACTCACAGAGATCGCTGTGGCAGAGCACTCTTTGAGTAAGGCGTCGTGGCAGCGCCGTCCATCTATTGCATCCACCATTCCCACCTCCATCCCCAAGGGACCGTACCAAGGAGAATGAGCTCTCGGCGGTATCCTCTTGGAACAACATTCACATCAAGGTCAACTCAACAACCGACCTTGATAGAGCAACAGTTCCTCTCGGCACTCCCTGCACTGGAACAAGTCATGAGCAACAACACAACCAATGCTCTTCTCCGTGTCCAGCCCTAAGTGAAGTCTATCCACTTCATTGACTGCTCAACACCCAACAGCGCACTGATTGACATTGTCACTCATCTTCCAGAGTGCCTACAGGACTGCCCTGTTTGCACATGAAAATAGATGGTTCAACAATTTACCATAAATGGAGAGTTGAACTCCTTCTCAATCTGTAACGGCTTCAGTATTCCAAGTTCAACTTCCGATAGGTACTGCGTGGCCTCCTGGACTCAACATCCCTTCTTGGTACGGGCTGGGCTGAAGCACTCCTGAAAGAGGCGCTCATCCTCACCACTCACCACTATCTTCACCCACTCATCTGACAACCTCATGAAGGATTCCCCGAGACCTGGCTAGCCTTGTATATGACATCCGCATCACCTTCTCTCCAGCGTTGAATTCAAATGGGGCTCTCATAATATTGAAGCCAACACTGGTATTCTCCCTCGGATAATCCGAGTTTCCTATAAAAGCTTCATGTTTGGCACCAAGCCAACACGAACCACCTCGCCAACGGATTGTTGGTCACGGCCAGTGACCTAAAGACGAGGCGCCCCTAATAACCGCGTCCATGTCACAATCGCTTCCGGCTAGCGAAGAAGAAGCCGTTACGATACCTTTGTACTGTTCCGTGATATATTACCGAGGATGTTCATTCCCTTGAGTTAACCAGACGAGTTATGTCAATCCTGTCCCCCTTTGGTTCCGCGCCTTCGCCGCCGTGTCTTTGCTCTGCTCGTCCCTCGAACTTTGCTGTCTTTGCCAACTCTCAACGCTTTGCTCCGTCACTCTCGCTCCTTCGCTTAGCTCTCATACTCCGCCAACCATCACTCCCCTTGCCAGCACTCTCTCTCACACCAATATGTCTACCTCTGGTACCTCACGTCTCAGTCTCTATCAGCTCCCGCGACTAACTCCTTGGACCACTCTTGCCTACGTCACTTTACTGACCTACACTTGCATGTCCTGATGCTTCTGCTTGCATTTGGTGCCACTGTTCTCGTTTCTGCATTCTTGTGACACTGCGCATGTGCCTGGGATACCTGCGCTTGTGCCTAGGGTACCTACGCTTATGCCTAGGGTACCTGCGCCTGTGCCTACGGTACTTGCGCCTGTGCCCAGGTTACCTGCGCCTGTGCCTGTGATACCTGCGCCTATGCCTAGGGTACCTGCGCACGTGCCTAGGTAGCTGCACTTGAGCCAAGGGTACCTGTGCCTGTGCCTAAAGTGACTGCGTCTGTGCCTGGGGTACCTTTGCCTGTGCTTAAGGTACCTGCGCCTGCGCCTAGGGTACTTGCCCCTGTGCCTACGGTACATGCGCCTGATCCTAGGGTACCTGGGCCTGTGCCTAGGGTACCTGCGCCTCTGCCTAAGGTGCCTCCACCTGTGCATAGGGTACCTGCGCCTATGCCTAAGATACCTGCGCCTGTGCCTAGGGTACCTGCGCCTGTGCCTATGGTACCTACGCCTATGCCTTAGGTACCTATGCCTATGCCTAGGGTACGTGGGCCTTCGCTTAGGGTACATGGGCATGTGCCTAGTGTCCATGCACCTATGCCTAGGGTACCTGCACCTGTGCCTAGGGTACCTACGCTTGTGCCCATGTTACCTACGCCTGTGCCGAGGGTACTGACGCCTGTCCCTACGGTACCTGCGCCTGTGCCTAGGGTACTTGCGCTTGTGCCTAGGATACCTGCGCCTATCCATAGGGTACCTACGCCTGTGCCTATGGTACCTGTGCCCGTGCCTAGGGTACGTGGGCCTTTGCTTAGGGTACCTGCGCTTGTGCCTAGGGTACCCGCGCCTGTGCCTAGGGTACCTGCGCCTGTGCCTAAGGTACCTGCTCCCGTGCCTATCGTACCTACGCTTCTGCCTATGGTACCTACGCATGTGCCTAGGGTACCTGCGCCTGTGCCTAGGGTACCCGCGCTTGTGCCTAAGGTTCCTGCGCCTGTTCCTAGGGTACCTGCACCTGTGCCTAGGGTACCTATGCCTATGCTTAGGGTATCTATGCCTTTCCCTATAATACCTGCGCCTGTGCCTAGGGTACCTGCGCCTGTGCCTAGGGTACCTGCGCGTGTCCCTAGGGTACTTGCGCCTGTGCCTAGGGTATCTGCGCCTGTGCCCAGTTTACCTGTGCCTGTGCCTAGGGTACTAGCGCTTGTGTCTAGGGTACCTGCGCATGTGTCTACTGTACGTGTGCTAGTTCTTAGGGTGCCTGCGCTTGTGCCTAGGGTACCAACACCTATACCTAAGGTACCTGCGCCTGTGCCTAGGGTACCTGCACCTGTGCCTATGGTACTTGCGCCTGTGCCTGGGGTACTTGCGCCTTTGCTTAGGGTACCTGTGCCTGTCCCTATGGTACCTGCGCCTGGGCCTAAGGTACCTCGCCTGTGCCTAGGGTACCTGCGCCTGTAGCCAGGTTTCTGTGCCTGTGCCTAGGGTACCTGCACCTGTGCCTAGGGTATCAGTGCATGTGCCTAGGGTACCATCGCCTGTGCCCATGTTACCTGCGCTTATCCCTATGGTACCTGCGCCTTTACCTTTGGTACCTGCACCTGTCCCTAGGGTACCTGCGCCTGTGCCTAGGGTACGTGCGCCTGTGCCTAGGGTACTTGCGGCTGCCCCTACAGTACCTGCACCTGTGCTTGGGGTACTTATGCCTGTGCATAGGGTACGTGGGTCTTTGCTTAGGGTACCTCCGCCTGTTCCTAGGGTACGTGCGCCTGTGCCTAGGGTACTTACGCCGTTGCGTAGGGTACCTGCGCCTGTGCCTTGGGTACCTACGCCTGTGCTTAGGGTACCTGCACCTGTGCATAGGGTAGCTAAGACTGTACTTAGGGTACCTGCGCCCGTCCCTAGGGTACCTGCGTCTGTGCCTAGGGTACCTGCACCTGTGCTTAGGATACTTGCGCCTGTGCCTAGGGTACCTGCGCATGCGCCTATGGTACCTGCGCCTGCGCATAGGGTACCTGCGCGTGTACCTAGGGTACCTGCGCCTGTGCCTAGGGTACCTGCGCCTGTGCCTAGGGTACCTACGCCTGTCGCTAGGGTACTTGTGCCTATGCCTAGGCCTCGTGCGCCTGTGCCTATGGTACCTGCGCCTCTGCTTAGGGTTCTTGCGCCCGTGCCTAGGGTACCTGCGCCTGTGCCTAGAGTACGTATGCTTGTGCTTAGGGTACCTACGCCTGTGCCTAGGGTACCTGTGCATATGCCTAGTGCATCTGCGCCTATACTTAGGGTACCTGCGCCTGTCCCTAGGGTACCTGCGCCTGTGCTTGGGGTACCTACACCTGTTCGTAGGGTACGTGCGCATGTGCCTAGGGAACCTGCGCCTGAACCTAGGGTACCTGTGCCTGTGCCTACGAAACTTGCGATGTGCCTAGGTTACCTATGCATGTGCTTAGGGTACCTGCTCATGAGCCTACAGTACCTGCACCTGTGCCAAGGGTACCTGTGCCTATGCTTAGGGTGACTACGCCTCTGCCTAGGGTGACTGCGCCTGTGCCTAGGGTACCTGCGCCTTTCCCTATAATACCTGCGCCTATGCCTATGGTACTTGCACGTATACACACTTACATGCACTTACACGCACTTATACACTTACACGCACTTATACACACTTACACGCACTTACACACACTTATACACACTTACACACTCTTACAGGCACTTACACACACTTACACGTAGTTACACACACTTACACGTACTTACACACACTTACACGTACTTACACACACTTACACACAGTTACACGTACTTACACGCACTTACACGCACTTACACACACATACATGTACTTATACGCACTTCCATGCAATTCAGCGTACTTACACGCACTTATCTGCACGTCCACACACTTACATGCACTTACACGCAGTTACACATACTTACAGGAACTTACCCGTACTTATACCCACTTACACGTACTTACACGCACATACACGCACTTACATGCACTTACACACACTTACACGCACTTACACGCACTTATACGCACTTACACACACTTCCACGTACATACACGCACTTTCACGCACTTGCACGCACTTACACGCACTTATACATACTTGTACGCACTTACACCCACATACACACACTTACACGCAATTAAATGCACTTACACGCAATTACATGCACAAACACATACTTACACATACTTACATGCACTTACACAAACTGACACGCACTTACACGCACTTACGCACACTTACACGTACTTACATGCACTTACAAACACTTACATGTACTTACACGCACTTACACGTACTTAAACACACTTACACATAATTACATGCACTTACAAGAACTTACAAGAACTTACACGCACGTACACGCACTTACACGCAGTTACACGTAGTTACCCGCAATTGCACGTACTTACACGCACTTACATGTACTTACACGTAGTTACACACACTTACACACACTTATACGCACTTATACGCACTTACACTCACTTACACGCATTAACATGCACTTACATGCAATTACACGTACTTACACGTACTTACACATAGTTATACACACTTACACACACTTACACGCACTTACACCTACTTACCCAGTGTTCCACATTCTTACGCGCACTTATACGCACTTACACACACTTACACGCACTTGCACGCACCTGTATGCACTTATACATACTTTCACGTACTTACACGCACTTACACGCACTAACATACACTTACACACACTTACACGCACTTACATGCACTTACAAGCACTTACGTATCCTTACACGCACTTATACGCACTTGCACGCACTTACACGCACTTATAAGAACTTACATGTACTTACACCCACTTATACGCATTTACACGCACTTACACACACTTACACATGCTTACACACACGTACACATACTTACACGCACTTACATGCACTTATACGCACTCACACGCATTTACATGCACTTACACACACTTACACGTAGTTACACACAGTTATACACACTTATACACACTTTTACGCACTTACACATACTTACACACTTACACACACTTACACGTACTTACACGCACTTATATGCACTTACACGCACTTTCACGCACTTACAGGCATTTACACGCACTTACACGTACTTATACATACTTACACACACTTACACACACTTACACGCACTTACACACACTTACACGCACTTACACGTAGTTACACACAGTTATACAAACTTATAGACACTTTTACGCACTTACACACACTTACACACTTACACGCACTTACACGTACTTACATGCACTTACACGCATTACACGCACTTTGACGCACTTACACGCACTTACACGCACTTACACGTACTTATACGTACTTACACGCACTTACACACACTTGCATGCACTTACACACACTTACACGTACTTACACGTACTTACACGCACTTACATGCACTTACACGCACTTACACGTACTTATACGCACTTACACATACTTACACACACTTACACGGACTTACACGCACTTACATGCACTCACACACACTTACACACACTTACACACAGTTAAATGCACTTACACGCACTTACACATACTTACAGGCACTTACAAACACTTAAACGTACTTACACTCACTTGCACGCACTTACATGCACTTACACGCATTTTCACGCACTTACACGGCTTACATACACTCATACGTACTTACACGCACTTACACATAGAAACACGTAGTTACACACACTCAATACAGTTACACGTACTCACACGCACTTACATGCACTTCCACCTACTTACAAGCACTTACACGCACTTACACGCACTTACACGCACTTACACGCATTTACACACACTTACACATACTTACACGCACTTACACGCAGTTACATGTACTTACACGTATTTATACGCACTTGCACACACTTACACGCACTTACACGTACTTACACACACTTACACGTACTTACACGTACTTACACGCACATACACATACTTACATGCACTAACACGTACTTACATGTACTTACACGCACTTACACGCACTTACACACACATACCCGTACTTACACTCACTTACAAGCAATTACACATACTTACACACACCTACATGCACTTACACATACTTACACACACTTACATGCACTTACACACACTTACATACACTTACACGCACTTACATGCACTTACACGTACTTACACACACTTACACGCACTTACATGCACTTGCACGCACTTACACAAAATTACACGCACTTACACGCACGTACACACACATACATACACTTACACATACTTACATGCACTTATACATACTTACACGCACTTACACGCACTTGCACACACTTAGACGCAGTCAGACACACTTACATGTGCTTAAACGTACTTACATGCACTTATACGCATTTACACGCACTTACACACACGTACACATACTTCCACGTACTTATACGCACTTACGAGTATTTACACATACTGCTACACACTTGCACATACTGAAACGCACTTACACGTACTTACATGCACTTACGCGCACTTACATGTATTTATACGTACCTAAACGCACTTACACATACTTACACGCACTTACACACACTTGCACACACTTACATGCACTTACACGCACTAACATGCACTTATACACACTTACATACTTATACGCACTTATACGCACTTACACGGACTCACACGCACATACACGCAGTTCCAAGCACTTGCACGCACTTACACACACTTACACATACTTACACGCACTTACACGTACTTACACACACTTACACACACATACACACACTTATACACACTTACATGCACTTAAACGCACTTACACATACTTACACGCACTTGCACGCACTTACACGCACTCGCAGACACTTTCAAGTACTTACACGCACTTACATGCACTTACACGCACTTACACGTACTTACACGCACTTGCACGTACTTGCACACACTTACACGCAATTACACGCACTTACACGCACTTACACGCACTAACACGCACATACACGCAGTTAATTGCACTTACATGCACTTACACGCACTTATACAAACGTACACACACTTACACGCACTTACACATACTTACATGCGCTTACAAACACTTACACGTACTTACACGCACTTACAAGCACTTACACATGCTTACATGCACTTACACGCACTTACACGCACGTACACGTACTTACACGCACTTACAAGCAGTTACATGTACTTACACGTACTTGCACACACATACACTCAGTTACACACACTTACATGCACTTACACGCACTTACACAAACTTACACGCACTTGCACACACTTCCACGTACTTACATCCACTTACACGTACTTACACGCACTTATACGCACTTATACACACTTGAATGCAGTTACACGTACTTACACGCACTTACACGTACTTACATGCACTTACACACACTTACATGTTCGTACACGCACTTACACGAACTTACACGTACTTACACGCACTTACACTCACTTACACGCACTTACACGCACTTACACGCACTTACACGCACTTACACGCACATACACACACTTACACGTGCTTACAAGCACTTACATGCACTTACACACATTCACACACACTTACACACACTTACATGCACTTACACGCACTTACACCCGCTTACACGCACTTATGCGCACCTACACCCACTTACACGTACATACACTTACTTACACACACTTACACGCACTTACACGCACTTACCCGCACTTACATGCACTTGCACACACTTGCATACACTAACATGCACTTCCACGCACTTACACACACCTACACGCACTTACATACACATACACAAACTTTCAAGCACTTGCACACACTTACACGCACTTACACCCACTTGTACACACTTACACCCACTTACACACACTTACACACACTTACACGCACTTACACGCACTTACAAACACTTACACGTACTTACATGTACTTACACGTTCTTACACGCACTTACACGTACTTATACACACTTACACACACTGACACGCACTTACAAGAACTTACACTCACTTACACGCACTTACACGTACTTATACGCACTTATACGCACTTACGCGCAATTACACACACTCACAAGCACTTACAGCAACTTAAACGCACTTACACGCACTTACACGTAGTTACACGCCGTTACACACAGTTACACCTACTTACACATGCTTACTCGTACTTACACGCACTTATATGCACATACACATACTTACACGTACTTATATGCACGTACACACACTCACACTTATACATACTTACACGCACTTACATATTTACACGCACTTACACGTACTAACAAGCACTTACATGCACTTACACACACTTACATGCACTTACACGCACTTACGTACACTTACATGCACTTACACGCACTTACACACACTAATAAGAACTTACATGCACTTACACCCACATACACGCAGTTGCACGCACTTACACGTACTTACACAAACTTACACACACTTACATGCATTTACACGCACTTACACACACATACATGTACTTACATGCACTAACACGCACTTACACACACTTACATGCACTTACATGCACTTAGATGTAGTTACAAACAGTTATACGGACTTACACGTACTTACACGCACATACACACACTTACGTACTTACACACACTTACACGCACTTACACGCACTTACACGCACTTACACGCACTTACACGCACTTACACACACTCATACGTACTTACACGTACTTACACATAGGCATACGTAGTTACACGCACTTACACACAGTTACACGTACTTACACGCACTTACATGCACTTACACATACTTACAAGTACTTACACGCACGTACACGCACTTACACGCACTTACACGCACTTACAGACACTTACACATACTTACAGACACTTACACGCAGTTACATGTACTTACACGTATTTACACGCACTTGCACACACTTACACACACTTACACGCACTAACACACACTTACACGTTCTTACACGCACTTACACGCACTTACACGTACTTACATGCACTTATACGTACTTACACGTACTTACACGCACTTACACGCACTTACACGCACTAACCCGTACTTACACGCACTTACACGCAGTTACACATACTTACACGCACTTACATGCACGTCCACGCACTTACACGCACTTACATGCATTTCACGCACTTATATGCACTTACACGCACTTACACGCACTTACACATACTTAAACGCACTTACACGCACTAACATGCACTTACACGCACTTACACAAAATTACACGCACTTACATGCACGTACACACACTTACATACACTTACACGCACTTACACGCACTTATACGTACTTACAGGCACTTACACGTAGTTAAACACACTTAGACGCAGTTAGACGCACTTACACGTGCTTATACGTACTTACATGCACTTATACGCATTTAGACGTTCTTACACACACTTTCACGTACTTACACATACTTACACACACTTACGAGTATCTATACGTACTTATACACACTTGCACACACTGACACGCACTTACACGCACTTACACGCATTTACTAGCACTTACACGTACTAACAAGCACTTACATGCACTTATACGTACTTACATGCACTTACACGCACTTACGCACACTTACATGCACTTACACGCACTTATACACACTAATAAGAACTTACATGCACTTACACCCACTTACACACAGTTACACGCACTTACACGTACTTACACACACATACACGCATTTACACGCACTTACACACACTTACATGTACTTACATGCACTCACACGAACTTACACACACTTACATGCACTTACACGCACTTGCACGTAGTAACAAACAGTTATATGCACTTACACATACTTACATGTACTTACAGGCACTTACGTACTTACACTCACTTACACGCACTTACACGCACTTACACGCACTTACACGCACTTACACGTACTTACACACACTTACACGCACTTACATGCACTTATATGCACTTACAGGTACACACACGTACTTACACACACTTACACGCACTTACATGTACGTACACGCACTTACATGCACTTACATGCACATACACGCACTTACATGCACTTACACGCACTTTCACGTACTTGCACACACTTACACGCACCTACACGCACTAACACACACTTACACGCACTTACATGCAGTTAATTGCACTTACACTTTCTTACACACACTTACACAAACATACACGCATTTACACATACTTACGCATACTTACACACACTTACAAATACTTACTTGTACTTCTACGTACTTACATGCACTTGCACGTACTTACACGCACTTACGGGCACTTATACGCACTTACACGTACTTATACGTACATACACACACTTACACACACGTACGTACAGTTACACGCACTTACACGCACTTACACACACTTACACGCACTTACATGCACTTACATGTACTTACACGCACTTACAAGCACTTACACGCACTAACACGCACTTACATGCACTAACACGTACTTACACGCACTTACACGCACTTACACGCAGTTACACGTACTTGCATGTACTTACACGCACTTGCACACAATAACACGCACTTACACGCACTTACACACACTTGCACGCACTTATACACACTTACACGTACTTATACATACTTACACACACTTACACGCACTGACATGCACCTACACGTACTTACACGCACTTACACGCACTTACCCGCACTTACATGCAGTTACACACACTTACACACACTTACACGCACTTACACGTACTTACACACACTTACGTGTACTTATACTCACTTACATGTACTTACACACACTTACACGCACTTACACGTACTTACATGTACTTACACACACTTACACGCACTTACCGGCACTTACACGTGCTTATATACAATTACAAGCACTTATGCGCACTTACACACACTTACAAGCACTTACACGTACTTACACGCACTTACATGTAGTTACACGCACTTACACGTGCTTACACGCACTTACATGCACTTACACGTATTTACACGCACTTACACATACTTACACGCACTTACACGCACTTACACACACTTACATGCACTTACATGCATTTATACACGCTTACACACACTTACACGCAGTTAATTGCACTAACACGTACTTACACGCAATTACACAAACTTACACGCACTTACATGGACTTACACGTACTTACACGCACTTAACAGCACTTACACACACTTACACGTACTTTCACATACTTACACGCACTTACACGCACTTACACGCACTTACACGCACTTACACGTACTTATATGTACTTACACGCACTTACACATACGTATACACAGTTACACGTACTTACACATAGCTACACATACTTACACGCACTTACACGCACTTACACGCACTTACATATGCTTACACACACTTACACGCACTTACACACACTTACACGTACTTACACGCAGTTACAAGCACATACATGTACTTACATGCACTTGCACACACGTACATGCACTTACACGCACTTACACACACTTACATGTACGTACACGTACTTATATGTACTTACACGCACTTACACGTACTTACACGCACTTACACACACTTACACGTACTTACACGCAATTACACGCACTTACCCACACTTACACACACTTACACGCAGTTCCACACACTTACATGTACTTACACACACTTACACGTTCTTACACGCACTTAGATGCACTTGCGTGTAAGTGTGTAAGTGCGTGTAAGTGCATGTAAGCATGTGTAAGAAAGTGTAAGTACGTGTAAGTGCGTGTAAGTGCGTGTAAGTGCATGTAAGTGCATGTAAGTGCGTCTAAGTACGTGTAAGTGTGTATAAGTATGTGTAAGTGTGTGTAAATGTGTGCAAGTGTGTGTAAGTACGTGTAAGTGCGTGTAGCTGTGTGTAAGTGTGTGTAAGTACGTGTAAGTGCGTGTAAATACGTGTAAGTGCGTGTAAGTGCATATAAGTACATGTAAGTGCGTGTAAGTGCGTGTAAGTGGGTGTAAGTGTGTGTAATTGCGTGTAAGTGCATGTAAGTGTGTGTAATTGCGTGTAAGTGTGTGTAAGGACATGTAATTACGTGTAACTGTGTGTAAGTGCGTGTAAGTGTGTATAAGTGGGTGTAAGTGCGTGTAAGTGTGTGTAAGTGCTTGTAAGTACGTGTAAGTGCATGTAAGTGTGTGTAAGTACGTGTAAGAGCGTGTAAGTGTTTGTAAGTGCTTGTAAGTGCATGTAAGTGCATGTAAGTGTGTGTAAGTGCATGTAAGTGCTTATAAGTACGTGTTAGTTCGTGTAAGGCGTGTAAGTGCGTGTAAGTGCGTGTAAGTGCGTGTAAGTATATGTAAGTACGTGTAAGTGCGTACAAGTGTGTGTAAGTGCGTGTAAGTGTGTGTAAGTGTGTGTAAATGCAAGTAAGTGCGTGTAAGTACGTGTTAGTGTGTATTCGTGCTTATAGGTGCATGTAAATGTGTGCAAGTGCGTGTAAGTGCGTGTAAGGATGTGTAAGTGTGTGTTACTGCATAGAAGTGCGTGTAAGTACGTGTAAGTGCATATAAGTGTGTGTAAGTGTGTGTAAGTGCATGTAAGTGTGAGTAAGTGCGTGTAAGTGTGTGTAAGTACGTATAAGTGTGTGTAAATGTGTGTAAGTGCGTGAAAGTGCATATAAGTATGTGTAAGTGTGTGTAAGTGTATGTAAGTGGGTATAAGTGTGTGGAACTGCATGTAAGTGTGTGTAAGTGCATGTAAGTACGTGTAAGTACATGTAAGTACGTGTAAGTGGGTATAAGTGCGTGTAAGTGCATGTAAGTGTGTGTAAGTGCGTGTGAGTACGTGTAAGAGTGTGTAAGTGCGTGGAAGTACGTGTAAGTGCGTCTAAGTGCGTGTAAGTGCGTATAAGTGCGTGTAAGTACATGTAAGTAGGTGTAAGTGCAGGTAAGTGCGTGTAAGTGCGTGTAAGTACGTGGAAGTGGGTATACGTGCGTATAAGTGTGTGTAAGTGCGTGTAAGTACATGTAAGTAGGTGTAAGTGCAGGTAAGTGCGTGTAAGTGCGTGTAAGTACGTGGAAGTGGGTATACGTGCGTATAAGTGTGTGTAAGTGCATGTTAGTGTGTGTAAGTACGTGTAAGTGCGTGTAAGTGTGTGTAAGTGCGTGTAAGTGTGTGAAAGTATGGGCAAGTGCGTGTAAGTATGTGTAAGTGCATGTAAGTGCATGTTAGTGCGTGTAAGTGCGTGTAAGTGTGTGTAAGTGCGTGTAAGTGTGTGAAAGTATGGGCAAGTGCGTGTAAGTATGTGTAAGTGCATGTAAGTGCATGTTAGTGCGTGTAAGTGCATGTAACTGCATGTAAGTGCGTATAAGTGTGTATAAGTACATGTAAGTGCGTGTAACTATGTGTAACTGTGTTTAAGTGCATGTAACTACGTGTAAGTGTGTGTAAGTGTGTGTAAGTGCGTGTAAGTGCGTGTAAGTACATGTAAGTGCATGTAAGTGCGTCTAAGTGTGTGTAAGTACGTGTAAGTATGTATAAGTGCGTGTAAGTACGTGTAAGTATGTGTAAGTGCGTGTAAGTGCGAGTAAGTGCGTATAAGTGGGTGAAAGTGCGTATTCGTGTGTGTAAGTGCATGTAAGTGCGTGTAAGTGCGTGTAAGTGCGTGTAAGTATGTGTAAGTGGGTATACGTGCGTGTAAGTGCATGTAAGTGCATTTAAGTGCGTGTAAGTACGTGTAAGTACATGTAAGTGCGTGTAAGAATGTGTAAGTGTGTGTAAGTGCATGTAAGTGCGTGTACGTGCGCGTAACTGCATGTTTGTATGTGCAGGTGTGTGTAAGTGTGTGTAAGTACGTGTAATTGCGTATACGTGCGTGTAAGTACGAGTAAGTGCGTGTAAGTGCGTGTTAGTGCGTATTTGTGCGTAAAAGTGCGTGTCAGTGCATGGAAGTGTGTGTAAGTGCATTTAAATACCATTAAGTACCTGTAAGAACGTGTAAGTGCATGTAAGTATGTGTAAGTCCGTATACGTGCGTGTAGGTGCATACAAGTACCTGTAAGTGCGTGTTAGTGTGTGTAAGTGCGAAGTGTGTGTAAGTGCGTGTAAGTGCATGTAAGTGCGTGTAAGTACATGTAAGTGCATGTAAGTGTGTGCAAGTATGTATAAGTGTGTGGAAGTGTGTGTAAGTGCGTACAAGTACGTGAAAGTGCATGTAAGTACGTGTAAGTGCATGTAACTACGTGAAAGTAGATATGAGTGCATGTAAGTGCGTGTAAGTACTTGTAAGTAGATATGAGTGCGTGTAAGTGCGTGTTAGTACGTGTAAGTGCGTGTAAGTGTGTGTAAGTGCATGTAAGTGCGTGTAAGTGTACGTATCTGCGTGTAAGTGCGTGTAACTGCGTGTAAGTACGTGTAACTGCGTGTAACTTCGTGTAACTATGTGTAAGTGTGTGTAACTATGTGTAAGCATGTACAAGTGCGTGTAAGTGTGTGCAAGTGCGTGTAAGTGCGTATAAGTGCATGTAGGTGCGTGTAAGTGCGTGTAAGTGCGTGTACGTGTGAGTAAGTGCGTGTAAGTGCGTGTAAGTACGTATTCGTGCATGTAAGTGCATGTAAGTGTGTGTACGTGCGTGTAAGTACGTGTAAGTGGGTATAAGTGTGTGCAAGTACGTGTAAGTGCGTGTAAGTACGTGTAAGTGCGTATAAGTGTGTGTTAGTGCATGCAATTGTGGGTAAGTGTGTATAACTTTGTGTAAGTGCATGTAACTGTGTGTGAGTGCATGTAAGTGTGTGTAAGTACGTGCAAGTACGTGTGAGTGGGAATAAGTGCATGTAAGTATGTGTAAGTACATGTAAGTGCATGTAACTGCGTGTAAAGGCGTGTAAGTGCATGTAAGTGTGTGTAAGTGTGTGTAAGTGCATGTATGTACGTCTAAGTGCGTGTAACTATGTGTAAGTGCATGTAAGTGCGTGTTAGTGCGTTTAAGTGTGTGTACGTGCGTGTAAGTGTGTGTAGCTGCATATAAGTGTGTGTTGGTGCGTGTAAGTGTGTATAAGTGCGTGTAAGTGCATGTAAGTACGTGTAAGTGTCTGTAAGTGCATGTAAGTATTTGTAAGTGCGTGTAAGTACATGAAAGTGCGTGTAAGTACGTGTAAGTTCATGTAAGTGCGTGTAAGTAGGTGTAAGTGCAATTAACTGAGTGCAAGTGTGTGTAAGTGCGTGTAAGTGCGTGTAAGTGCGTATAAGTATGTGTAAGTGTGTCCCACTGCGTGTAAGTACGTGTAAGTACGTGTAAGTGTGTGTAAGTACGTGCAAGTACGTGTAAGTAGTGTAAGTACACGTAAGTGCGTGCAAGTGGGTGTAACTGCGTGTAAGTGCGTGTAATTATGCGTAAGTGTGTATATGTGCGTGTAAGTGCGTGTTTGTGTGTATAAGTGCGTGTAAGTATGTGTAAGTGTGTGTAAGTATGTATAAGTGTGTGTATGTACGTGTAAGTCCATGTAAGTGTACGTAAGTGCGTGTAAGTGTGTGTAAGTGCGTGTAAGTGTGTGTAAGTATATGTAAGTGCGTGTAAATGTGTGTAAGTGCGTGTAAGTACGTGTCAGTATGTGTAAGTGTGTGCAATTGTGTGTAAGTGTGTGTACGTGCGTATGTGTACGTGTAAGTCCGTGTAAGTTCGTGTAAGTGTATGCAAGTGTATGTAAGTATGTGTAAGTGCGTGTAAGTGCGTGTACATGCATATGTATGCGTGTAAGTGCGTATACGTATGTGTAACTGCGTGTAAGTACGTGTAACTGCGTGTAAGTGTGTGTAAGTACGTGTATGTACATGTAAGTATATATATGTGCATATAAGTGCGTGTAAGTGTGTGTAAGTGTGGGTAAGTGCGTGTAAGTGCATGTAAGTGCATGTAAGTGCGTGTAAATGCGTGTAATTGCGTGTAAGTTCATGTAACGACATGTAAGTGTGTGTAATTGTGTGCAAGTGTGTGTAAGTATGTATACGTACGTGTAAGTGTGTGTAAGTGTGTGTACGTGCTTGTAAGTGTGTGTTAGTGCTTGTAAGTCTATATAAGTACGTGTAACTGTGTGTAAATTTGTGTAACTGCGTGTAAGTGTGTATAAGTGCGTGTAAGTGTGTGTAAGTGTGTATAAGTACGTGTAAGTATGTGTAAGTGCATGTAAATGCGTGTAAGTGCTTGTAAGTGTTTGTAAGTGTGTGTATGTGCATGTAAGTGGGTGTAAGTGCTTGTAAGTATGTGTAAGTGCGTGTAAGTGTGTGTAAGTGCGTATAAGTGTGTATAAGTGCGTGTAAGTATGTATAAGTGCGCGTAAGTGCATATACGTGCGTGTCTATGTTTGTAAGTGTGTATAAGTACATATAAGTGTGAGCAAGTGCGTGTAAGTACATGTTAGTACGTATTTGTGCGTTTACGTGCGTGTAAGTGCGTGTAAGTACGTGTAAGTGGTGTAACTGTGTTTAAGTGTGTGTAACTGCGTGTGAGTGTGTGTATGTGTGTGTAAGTGCATGTAAGTGCATGTAAGTACATCTAAGTGTGTGTAAGTGCGTGTAAGTGCATATAAGTGCGTGTAAGTGCATGTAATTGCGTGTAAGTATGTGTAGGTGTGTGTAAGTACGTATAAGTGTGTGTAAATGCGTGTAAGTGTGTATAAGTGCGTGTAAGTGCATGTAAGTGTGTGTAAGTATGGATAAGTACGTATAAGTGCGAGTAAGTACATGTAAGTGTGTGTAAGTGTATGTAAGTGTGTGTAAGTGCGTGTAAGTATGTGTAACTCGGTATAAGTACGTGTAAGTGCGTGTAAGTACGTGGAAGTATGTGTAAGTGCATGTATGTGTGTGGAAGTACGTGTAAGTACGTATAAGTGCGTATAAGTGTGTGCAAGTGCATGTAAGTGTGTGTAAGTGCATGTATGTGCCTGTAAGTGTATGTAAGTACGTGTAAGTGGGTATAAGTGCGTGTAAGTGCGTATAAGTACATGTAAGTGCGTGTAAGTGCATGTAAGTACGTGTAAGTGCGTGTCAGTCCGTGTAAGTGTGTGTAAGTGCATCTAAGTGCATGTAAGTACACGTAACTGCGTGTAATTGTGTATAAGTGCGTGTAACTGCGTGTAACTACGTGTAAGTGGATGTACCTATGTACAAGTGTGTGTAGGTCCATGTATGTACGGGTAAGTACATGTAAGAACGTGTAAGTGCGAGTAAGTGCGTTTAAGTGCGTGTAAGTGCGTGTTAGTGTGTATTGTCAGAAGATTACTTGTCCTTCGGGGAAGTGGACGCGGTCCCAAGGACGAGCGTTTTAGGGTGAGGGCAGAAGCTCGAGTACAAGCAGAGTAGAGGCAATGGTGAAGAGCAGAATGAACGAGGAAGGAAGAGGAAAGCAAAGGAATGTGATGTGGGCACAGCATAGAAGGTGCCGGCGCTGAGTAAATTTTGAGTAGAGTGGACGCAACACTTTTGGAGAGAAGGATGGAAGCTTCCTCGAAGGTGCGGGCATTGCTGATATATGAATGACGTTAGCAGGATCGAACTGGGCACAGTGCGAGAGCACGGGCATGAAGCAGGCACGGAAAGCAAAGGAACTGGAGGCGACCGAAAAAGGACGAGCCTGATGAGGAATCCAATGGATTGATTACTCAAATGAGTACAAGGACTATAAATACCTACTCCTAGACTAGCGCGTTTCGGTGAGCGGGCTCAAGAGTGAAGTGGCAACTCGGGCAAGAGAGAGAGGAGGAGCGCCTCGAGACCACGGTTAGGCTTTGCTAGTCGTACACATAGAGGAGTGACGTGCACAGGAGCGATCTCTGACGGTGCGTGTGCCTTGGCCGTTGTGGCACAAAGCCGTTAGTTCAGTGGTGGCGAGGTTCGCACGATTGTCGGTCGTGAGACCCTTCTGTCCTCGGTCGTACGGCGCCGGAGATGAACCTGCAAAGTCACTCTTTATTTGTCTCAGTTGTTGCACCCCTTGAAGCGATCTCCAAGATAATATTTGACACCCCCCTTGGATCGGGAGAGGGGTGCAAGCCTTGAATGGTAGGCCGGGGAGTCATGCTTTTGTAGAGGCACAACACATATAGAGCTTGGGAGGTTTTGGAGGCGGTCGACGCCTCAGCACCAGGTTGTAGAGGGAGAAGAGAAAACCTGGATGATGTAGCAATTTGTGAGTAGAGTCAGTGAGGGTAGTGGCAGAAGGGTCTGTAGTAGAGGTGAAGGCAGAGGTTTTCAGTAGTGCAGCGGGGATCTCAGTAGGGTTTTTGGAAGGTAGTGTAGGCTTGGAATAGGAAGCACCCACATAGTTCTTGGACTCAGCCCATACTTGGGTCTGCGCAGGTTCTGAGCGGTGACGACTCTGCGGAGGCAGGCAGTCCAGATCTGCCAGGTCATGTGATATGTTTGCATGAAACGGTCTGCTTCCTTCAGTAGATGGTTGACGATGAGTTTGCCATGGACGGGAGCTGTGGTGAGCAGTGTTCCGTGGGTAATGCAGTAGTCTGTGAGGAAGATGTGAGCCGTGCATGAGCAGTGTTGGAGAGGATGAGGCGGGGGGGTCTGTCAAAGTGCTTGGTCTGTTGTCGGAGGCAGTCCATGAGCACCGGGACAACTCCGCCAAGTGTGCGGAGAGAGAGAACAGTGCAGTGCTGTGAGAACTAATCACGGATGAAGAGGAAGTGACTGTGACGGGCAGTAGAGTATGAGGATGGAGGTTGAATGAGTGCAATGTGCAGATAGTCGAAGTAGCAGATAGAGGTGTGAGAGGAGAGAGGGGGAAAGGAGGACACGGTGTACATCTCAAGACCATTCTCCTCAGATCCAATCTCAATCACAGACTCGACTACTCCTAACATAACACTATTGTTAGGAACAAGATTGAGAGCAGCAGGGACGGCAAGAGAGGCAGGAGCTTTCACGTTGTTGGCTGGGGTCGAACGCCAGCTTGAGTTTCCCATCCGGTTGTAGTAGCGCTGACGGCGCTCTTCCGCCCAATTGGGTTGATCCCCATAGGACTTGGCGGGGTTCTGTTCCAGCCATTCGTCAGAGGCACGATGATCGCAGACATGCGGCAGGTGGTTGCGGTGGCCACACTTGGTCCGTTTAAGCGACACATGGCAGATGATGTAGGAGCAGGCGGGGAAGCGGTTGATCATGCGGCTGTCAGCAGTGGCGGCCATGGTTTTGAAGGCATTGGTGGTGATGGTGGTCTCGCGTGCTTGCTTGGCGATGTAGTCCTGTTCTGTGGCCATGAGCTTGGGGCTGATGACGGAGATGGTCAGCTGGTCAACAGGCAGTTGGAGCAGAATTTGACAGATGATGTCATATTGACCCAGGAGGCCGGAGATGATGCCGGCGCAAACGACAGCAGGAGGGAGGTCAATTTCCATTTCCTTGAGGTCGCGGGCAATGGTGGTGATGGCTGCGATGTAACTGCCCATGTTGGTGCGTGCGGCAAAGGGCACTGAGAACAGCGACATGATCTTGATGCCGCAGGCAGTGGAGGTGTTGTTGTTGAAGCGGTCTTTGAGGGCCTTCCAGACCTCATGGGTCTTGGAACCAATGGTGTGAATGTCTTCATGAAGCTCAGGAGAGGAGGCGGTCATGATGGTCATGAGGGCGGTGCTGTTGGCGACTTCCCAAGAGGCATGGGAGATGGTGGATGCAGAGGCGGCTCCAACGGGAGCAGAAGACGAAGAGGAACCTTGACCAGGATTCGACACGGATCCCTCGGAAGGGTCATTTCCTTATGTAGCTGCAGTTGATGCAGATGTGGCAGAGGCGGCGGCGACAGGTGGTTCTACTCCATTTTAGTGTTGGTGAGGAGGTGGCTGAGGCTGACTCCCTCAGCCTTCTGTGTCCCAAAGAAGAGAGACACCGAGTAGCTCAACAGCTTGTAGTTGCTCGTTCCATCAGGTTTCACAGCGAGCTTGGGGAGACCAGACAGAGTGAGGGCGGAGGCCATGACGCAGTTGTCGTGGAGGTAGTGATGAACTGAGTTATGAGCGGCGGCTCGAGATAACGACGCAAGATGGCGATATGATGATTTAGCGGCTACTGATAAAGAGGACGGACAACTAAAATGATGGGCGGAAGGCAGATTATTGAGTACAGGAGCAGAACGCCGGGGACTGCTGAAGAGAAAGTGGGTGCAGGGACAGAGCCACGTGCGCAGCTGGCTGAGATGATGGAGAAGTGGAAACAACTGTTGCTGCTGAGGAGTTGGTGCAGGGGCGAAACCTCGTGCGCAAAATTACCAAGAGGACGTGGAGTGCTGCTGCCACAACACCTTTAGACAGAAGAAGCGCTGCCACCGCAGTTCTTTTGGCGACCACAGTTCTTCGAGGCAGAGGATGTGATGGAAGCGAAAGTGGGTGCGGCCAACGGTGGCGAGCACGAAAGCGCCAGGTGTGTTACTTGAGCTCTGATACCATGTCAAAAGATTGCCTGTGCTTCCGAGAAGTGGACGCTGCCACAAAGACGAGCGTTTTAAGGTGAGGACAGAAGCACGAGCAGAAGCAGAGTGGAGAGAGCGGTGAAGAGCGGAATGAACAAGGAAGAAAGAGGACAGTGAAGGAATGTGATGTGGGCGCAGCACGAAAGGTGCGGGCGCTGAGCAACTGTAAAGTAGAGTGGACGTAGCACTTTTGGAAAGGACAGAAGCTTCCTCGAAGGTGTGGGCGTTTCTGATATATGAATGACGTTAGTAGGATCGAGCTGGGTGCAGTGCGGGAGCACGGGCGCTAAGCAGGTATAGAAAGCAATGGAACTGGAAGCGGCCAAAAAGGGGCGAGCCTGATGAGGAATCCAATGGATTGATTACTAAAATGAATACAATGACTATGGATAGCTACTCCTAGACTAGCGCGCTTCGGTGAGCACTCTCAAGAGCGAAGTGGCGACTTGGGCAAGAGAGAGAGGAGAAGCGCCTCAAGACCACGATTAGGCTTTGCTAGCCGTACGCATAGAGGAGTGACGTGCGCAGGAGCAATCTCTGGCAGTGCGTGTGCCTTGGCCATTGTGGCACAAAACCGTTAGTTTGGTGGTGGCGATGTTCGCACAATTGTCGGTCGAGAGAGCGTTTGTTCTTTGGCCATACGACGCCGGAGATGAACCTGCACAGTCACACTTTATTTGTCTTGGTGGTTGCACCCCTTGAAGGGATCTCCGAGATAATATCTGACACATATTTGTGCATATAAGTGCGTGTAAGTGCGTCTAAGTAAGTGTAAGTGCGTATAAATACGTGTAAGGGTGTTTAAATGTGTGTAAGTGTGTGTAAGTGCGTGTAACTGCATATAAGTGCGTAGAAGTGTGTGTAAATGCGTGTAAGTGCATGTAAGTGCATGTAGGTGCGTGTAAGTGCGTGTAAGTATATATAAGTGCGTGTAAGTGCATGTAACTACGTGTAAGTGTGTGTAAGTGTGTGTAAGTACGTGTAAGTGTGTGTATGTGCGTGTAAGTGCATGTAAGTGTGTGTAAGTGTGTGTAAGTGCGTATAAGTGCGTGTAAGTTTGTGTAAGTGCGTGTAAGTATGTATGAGTGCGTGTAAGTGCGTGTAAGTGTGTGTAAGTTTGTGTAAGTACATATAAGTGCGTGTAAGTGCATGTGAGTGCGTGTAAGTGTATGTAAGTGTGTGTAAGTATGTGTAAGTGTGTGTAAGTGCCTGTAAATGCATGTAAGTGTGTGTAAGTGCGTGTAAGTGCGTGTAAGTGCGTGGAAGTACGTGTAAGTGTGTGAAAGTGCATGTAAGTGCGTATAAGTGTGTGTAAGTGCATGTAAGTGTGTGTATGTTTATGTAAGTGCGTGTAAATGTGTGCAAGTACGTTTAAATGGATATAAGTGCGTGTAAGTACGTTTGAGGGCGTGTAAGTGCGTGTAAGTATGTGTAAGTGCATGTAAGTGTGTGTCAGTGTGTGTAAGTGTATGTAAGTACGTATAAGAGCACGTAACTGCGTGTAAGTACATGTAAGTACGTGTAAGTTCGTGTAACTACGTGTAACTGTGTGTAAGTGCGTGTAACTCCGTCTAAGTGTGTTTAAGTGCGTGTAAGTGCGTGTAAATGCATGTAAGTGCATGTAAGTATGTATAAGTGCGTGTAAGTGTGTCCAAGTACGTGTAAGTGCGTATAAGTGCGTGTAAGTGTGTGTAAGTGCGTGTAAGTGCGTGTAAGTGTGAGTAAGTACGTGTGAGTACGTGTAAGTACGTATTTGTGCGTATAAGTGTATGTAAGTGCGTGTAAGTGCGTGTAAGTACGTGTAAGTACGTGTAAGTGTGTGTAACTATGTGTCAGTATGTGTTAGTACATGTAAGTGTGTGTAAGTGTGTGTAAGTGCGTGTACGTGCATGTAAGTACGTGTAATTGTGTGTAAGTGCGTATAAGTGCGTGTAAGTGTGTGTAAGTGCGTGTAAGTGTGTGTAAGTGCGTGTAAGTGCATGTAAGTACGTGTCAGAGCGTGTAAGTATGTGTAAGTGCATGTAACTACATGTAAGTTTGTGTAAGTGTGTGTAAGTACGTGTAAGTGTGTGTGAGTGCGTGTAAGTGCATGTAAGTGCGTGTAAGTGTGTGTAAGTACGTGCAAGTACGTGTAAGTACGTGTAAGTGTGTGTAAGTGTGTGTAAGTATGTATAAGTGTGTGTAAGTGCATGTAAGTGCGTGTAAGTGCATGTAAGTGCGTGTAAGTGTGTGTAAGTACGTGTAAGTGGATATAAGTGCGTGTAAGTACGTGTAAGTGTGTGTAAACACGTGTATGTGCATGAAAGTACGTGTAAGTGCGTGTAAGTACGTGTAACTGTGTGTAAGTGCATGTAAGTGCGTGTAAGTATACATAATTCTGTGTAAGTGCATGTAAGTGCGTGTAAGTGCGTCTAACTGCATGTAACTGCGTGTAAGTGCATGTAACTGCGTGTAAGTGTGTGTAAGTGCGTGCAAGTACGTGTATGTGCATGTAAGTGCGTATAAGTGTGTGTAAGTGCGTGTAAGTGTGTGTAAGTATGTGTAAGTACGTACAAGTGCGTTTAAGTGCGTGTAACTGCATTTAAGTGCTTGTAAGTGTGAGTAAGTGTATGTAGGTGCGTGTAAATGCGTATTCGTGCGTACACGTTTGTGCAAGTACGTGTAAGTGTGTGTAAGTGCGTGTAAGTACATGCAAGTGTGTGTAACTGTGTGTAAGTACGTGTTAATGCGTATAAGTGCGTATAAGTGCGTGTAAGTGCATGGAAGTGCATGTAAGTGTGTGTAAGTGCATTTAAGTACATGTAAGTACGTCAAAGTGTGTGTAAGTGCATGTAAGTGCGTGTAAGTGCATGTAAGTATGTGTAAGTTGATATAAGTGTGTGTAAGTGCGTGTAAGTGCATGTAAGTGCGTGCAAGTGCGTGTAAGTACGTATAAGTGCGTGTAAGTGCGTGTAAGTGTGTATACGTGCATGTAAGAACTTGCAAGTGCGCGTAACTGCGTGTAAGTGCATGTAAGTACGTGTAAGTGTGTCTAAGTGCGTGTAACTGCGTGTAATTATGTGTAACTGCGTGTAAGTGTGTGTAAGTGCGTGTAAGTATATGTAAGTACGTGTAAGTGTGTGTAAGTACATGTAAGTGCGTGTAAGTGCGTGTAAGTGCGTGTAAGTGAGTATAAGTGCGTGTAAGTGCATGTAAGTATTCGTAAGTATGTGTAAGTATGTGTAAGTGCGTGTAAGTGCGTGTATGGTCATGTAAGTACGTGTATGTGCAATTAACTGCGTGTAAGTGCATATAAGTGTGTGTAAGTGTATATGAGTGTGTGTAAGTAAGTGCAAGTGTGTGTAAATGCGTGTAAGTACGTGTGAATGCGTGTAAATATGTGTAAGTATGTGTTAGTGCGTGTAAGTGCGTGTAAGTGCGTGTAAGTGCGTGTTAGTGCATGTAAGTATGTGTACGTGTGTGTACGTGTGTGTAAGTGTGTGTAACTGTGTGTAAGTGCGTGTTAGTGCGTGTAAGTCTGTGTAAGTGCATGTAAGTGCATGTAAGTGTGTGTAAGTGTGTGTAAGTACGTGTAAGTGCGTGTAAGTGAGTGTAAGTACATGTAAGTATGTCTATGTGCGTGTAAGTGCATGCAAGTGCGTGCAAGTGTGTGTAAGTACGTGTAAGTACGTGTAGGTGCGTGTAATTTGGTGAAAGTGCACGTAAGTGTGTGTGAGTGCGTGTGAGTGCGTGTAAGTGTGTGTAAGTATGCATACGTGTGTATAAGTGTGTGTAAGTATGTGCAAGTACGTGTAAGTGTGTGTAAGTGCCTGTAAGTGTATGTAAGTACATGTAAATGTGTGTAAGTACGTGCAAGTGTGTTTAAGCACGTGTAAGTGCGTGTAACTGCGTGTTAGTATGTGTAAGTATGTGTAAGAGCGTGCAAGTGCGTGTAAGTGTATGTACGTGCGTGTAAGTGTGTCTAAGTATGTGTTAGTACGTGTAAGTACATATAAGTGCGTATAAGTGCGTGTAATTGCATATAACTGCGTGTAAGTGCGTGTAACTGTGTGTAAGTGCGTGTAAGTACGTGTAAGTGTGTGTAAGTATGTGTAAGTGCATATAAGTGCATGTAAGTGTGTGTAAGTGTGGGTAAGTACATGTAAGTGCGTGTAAGTACATGTAAGTGTGTGTAAGTGCGTGTAATATGGGGGAAGTACGTGTAAGGACATGTAAGTGTGTGTAAGTGCATGTAAGTGCTTGTAAGTGCATGTAAATGCGTGTAAGTGCATGTAAGTGCGTGTAACTGCATGTAACTGCGTGTAATTGCATGGAAGTGTGTGTAAGTGCGCGTAAGTGCGTGTAAGTGTGTGTAAGTGCGTGTAAGTACGTGCAAGTGCTTGTAAGTATGTGTAAGTGCGTATAAGTGTGTGTGAGTATGTGTAAGTGCTTGTAAGTGCGTGTAAGTGTGTGTAAGTGCGTATAAGTGCAAGTAAGTACTTGTAAGTGTGTGTAAGTATGTGTAAGTGCGTGTAAGCGCATATAAGTGCATGTAAGTGCGTGTAATTACGTGTAAGTGCGTATCAGTGCGAGTAAGTGCGTGTAAGTGCGCATTTGTGTGTATTTGTGCGTATTAATACGTGTAATTGCGTGTAAGTGCGTGTAAGTATATGTAAGTGTGTGTAACTACGTGTAAGTGTGTGTAAGTGCATGTAAGTACGTGTAAGTGCATGTAAGTATGTGTAAGTGGGTATAAGTGCGTGTAAGTGCGTGTAAGTGCGTGTAAGTGCATGTAAGTATGCGTAAGTGCGTGTAAGTGCGTTTAAGTGCGTACAAGTGCGTGTAAGTGTGTGTACATGTGTGTAAGTGCATGTGTGTGTGTGTGTAAGTACCCATAACTGCATGTAAGTGCTTGTAAGTGTGTGTAAGTGTGTGTACGTGCGTGTAACTGTGGGTAAGTGTATATAAATGCGTGTAAGTATGTGTGTAAGTGCGTGTAAGTGCGTATAATTATGTGTAAGTACATGTAAGTGTGAGTAAGTGTGTGTAAGTACGTGTTAGTGCATATTCTTGTGTATAAGTACGTGTAGGTGCGTTTCAGTACGTGTCAGTGCATATAAATACATGTAAGTGTGTCTAACTCTGTGTAAGTGCGTGTACGTACGTGCAAGTATGTGTAAGTGCCTGTAAGTGCGTGTAAGTGCCTATAAGTGCGTATAAGTGCGTGTAAGTGCTTGTAAGTATGTGTAAGTGTGTGTAAGTGCGTGTGAGTGCGTATAAGTGTGTGTAAGTGCATGTAAGTGTGTTTAAGTCCATTTAAGTGTGTGTAAGTATGTGTAAGTATGTGTAAGTGAATACATGTGCGTATAAGTCCGTGTAAGTGTGTGTAAGTGTGTGTAAGTGCGTGGAAGTGTGTATAAGTGCGTGTAAGTGCGTGTAAGTGTGTGTAAGTGCATGCAAGTGCTTGTAAGTGTACATAACTGCGTGTTAGTGCGTGTAAGTACGTATGAGTGCGTGTAACAGCGTGTAACTGCGTGTAAGTACATGTAACTACGTGTAAGAGTGTGTAAGTACACGTAAGTGCGTGTAAGTGCATGTAAGTGCGTGTAAGTGTGTGTAAGTACGTGTAAGTGTGTATAAGTACGTATAAGTGCATGTAAGTGTGAGTAAGTGCGTGTAAGTGGGTGTAAGTACGTATTCGTGCATATAAGTGCGTGTAAGTGTGTGTAAGTGTATGGAAGTGCATGTAAATGTGTTTAAGTGTGTATAACTGCGTGTAAGTACGTGTTAGTACGTGTAAGTGCATGTAAGGGTGTGTAAGTCCGTGTAAGTGCATGTTAGTGCGTGTAAGTGCATGTAAGTGTGTATAAGCATATGTAAGTGCGTGTAAGTGCGTGTAAGAGCGTATAAGTGCGTGTAACTATGTGTAAGTGCGTGTAAGTGTGTTGTAAGCATGTCTAAGTGTGTAAACGTGCATGTAAGTACGTGTAAAAGTATTGAAGTGCGTGTAAGTTCGTTTAAGTGTGTGTAAGTGCATGTATGTGCGTATAAGTGTGTATAAGTACGTATAAGTACATATAAGTGTGTGTAAGTGTGTATAAGTGCGTGTAAGTGCGTGTAAGGACGTGTAAGTGCGTGCAAGTGCGTGTAAGTGCGTGTAATTGTGTGTAAGTGCATACAAGTGCGTGTAAGTGCATGTACGTGTGTGTAAGTGCATGTAAGTGCGTGTAAGTGAGTGTAAGTACGTGTAAGTGGGTACAAGTGCGTGTAAGTGCATGTAAGTGCATGTAAGTGCGTGTAAGTGCGTGTAAGTGCATGTAAGTGCGTGTTAGTGCGTGTAAGTGTGTATAAGTGCATGTAAGTGCGTGTAAGTATGCGTAACTCCGTGTAAGTGCGTGTAAGTATGTGTAAGTGCGTGTAAGTGCGCATAACTGCGTGTAAGTGTGTGTAACTGTGTGTAAGTGTGTGTAAGTGTATGTAAGTGTGTGTAAGTGTGTGTAAGTGTGTGTAAGTATGTATAAGTGCGTGGAAGTGTGTGTAAGTACGTGTAAGTCCGTGTAAGTGCACGTAAGTGCGTGTAAGTGCATGTAAGTGCGTATTAGTGTGTGTGAGTGTGTGTAAGTGCGTGTAAGTGCATGTAAGTGCGTGTAAGTGCATGTAAGTGCGTGTAAGTCCGTGTAAGTGCACGTAAGTGCGTGTAAGTGCATGTAAGTGCGTATTAGTGTGTGTGAGTGTGTGTAAGTGCGTGTAAGTGCATGTAAGTGCGTGTAAGTGCATGTAAGTGCGTGTAAATGTGTTGAAGTACGTACAAATGCATGGAAGTATGAGTAAGTGTGGGTAAGTGCATTTAAGCACATGTAAGTACGTGTAGCTGCGTGTAAGGGCCTGGTTTCTGTGACCTAGGTTTGGTCTTCGTGACCCGGCTTTGGTTTCTATCACCCGGCTTTGGCTTTGTGACCCGGCTTTGGTTTTAATGAACCGGCTTTGCTTTATAGGACCCGGCTTTGGTTTCTGTGTCCCGGCTTTCGTTTTTGTGACTCGGCTTTGGTTTCTATGACCCCGCTTTGGTTTCGTTGACCTGGATTTGGTTTTTGTGACCCGGCTTTTGGTCTGTGACCTGGCTTTGGTTACTGTAACCCGGCTTATGTTTCTGTGATCTGGCTTTAGATTCTGTGACCCGGCTTTGGTTTCTGTGACCCAGCTTTGGTTTCTATGACCGGGCTTTGGTCTATGTTCCTGGCTTTGGTTCGTTGACCTGGCTTTGGTTTCTCTGACCCGGTTTTGGTTTATGTGACCCGGCTTTGGTTTCTGTGGCCCGGCTTTGGTTTATGTGACACGGCTTTGGTTTATGTGGCCCGGCTTTGGTTTCTATGACCCAGTTTTGGTTTCCGTGGCCCCGCTTTGGTTTCTGTGACCCGGCTTTGGTTTCTGTGAACCAGCTTTGGTTGCTATGACCCGACTTTGGTTTATGTGATCCGGCTTTGGTTTATGTGACCGATTTTGGTTTGTGTGACCTGGCTTTCGTTTCTCTGACCTGGCTTTGGTTTTTGTGAACCGGCTCTAGTTTGTGTGACCCGGCTTTGCTTTCAGTGAACCGGCTTGGTTTTCCGCGACTCAGCTTTTGTTCATGTGACCCAGCTTTGGTTTCTGTAGCCGGCTTTGGTTTCCGTGACCCGGCTCTGGTTTCTGTGACCCGGCTTTGGTTTATGTGACCTGGCTTAACTTTCTGTGACCCGGCTTTGGTTTCTGTGACCCAGCGTTGGTTTCTGTAACCTGGCTTTGGTTTCGGTGACCCGGCTTTGGTTTTTGTGACCCGGTTTTGGTTTCTGTGACCCGGCTTTGGCTTCTCTGACCTCGCTTTGGTTTCTGTGACCCCGCTTTGGTTTCTATGACCCGGCTTTGGTTTCTGAGACCAGGCTTTGGGTTATGTGACCCGGCTTTAGTTTCTGTGTCCTGGCTCTTGGTTCTGTGACATGGCTTTGGTTTCTGTGACCCGGCTTTAGTTTCTCTGACCCACCTCTGGTTTCTGTGACCCGGCTTTGGTTACTGTGACCCGGCTTTGGTTTCTGTGACCTAGCTTTGGTTTTTGTGACCTTGCTTTGGTTTATGTGACCCGGCTTTGGTTTCTGTGTCCTGGCTCTTGGTTCTGTGACATGGCTTTGGTTTCTGTGACCCGGCTTTAGTTTCTCTGACCCACCTCTGGTTTCTGTGACCCGGCTTTGGTTACTGTGACCCGGCTTTGGTTTCTGTGACCTAGCTTTGGTTTTTGTGACCTTGCTTTGGTTTATGTGACCCGGCTTTGGTTTCTGTGTCCTGGCTCTTGGTTCTGTGACATGGCTTTGGTTTCTGTGAGCCGGCTTTGGTTTTGGTGACCCGGCTTTTGTTTTTGTGACCCGGTTTTGGTTTCTGTGACCCGGCTTTGGTTTCTATGACCCGGCTTTGGTTTCTGTGACCAGGCTTTGGGTTATGTGACCCGGCTTTAGTTTCTGTGTCCTGGCTCTTGGTTCTGTGACATGGCTTTGGTTTCTGTGACCCGGCTTTGGTTTCTGTGACCTAGCTTTGGTTTTTGTGACCTTGCTTTGGTTTATGTGACCCGGATTTGGTTTCTGTGACCCAGCTTTGGTTTATGTGACCCGGCTTCGGTTTCTATGATCCGGCTTTAATTTTGTGACCCGTCTTTTGGTTTTAATGACCCGGCTTTGGTTTTTGGGACCCGGCTTTCGTTCTGTGACCCGGCTTTGGTTTCTGTGACCCAGCTTTGGTTTCTATGACTTCACTTTGGCTTCTGTGACCTGGCTTTGGTTTATGTGACCCGGCTCTGGTTTTGTGACCTGTCTTTGGTTGCTGTGACCCGGCTTATGTTTCTGTGATCCGGCTTTGGATTGTGTGTCCCGGCTTTGGTTTCTGTGACCCGGCTTTGGTTTCTATGACCGGGCTTTGGTTTATGTGCTTCGGCTTTGGTGCGTTGATGGGGCTTTGATTTCTGCGACCTGGTTTTGGTTTCTGTGATACGACTTTGGTTTGTGTGACCCGGCTTTGGTTTATGTGACCCGGCTTTGGTTTCTGTGACCCGGCCTTCGTTTCTATGACCCGGCTTTGGTTCTTGTGACCCGGCTTTGGTTTTTGTGACCCGGCTTTGGTTTATGTGACCCGGCTTTGGTTTCTGTGACCCGGCCTTCGTTTCTATGACCCGGCTTTGGTTCTTGTGACCCGGCTTTGGTTTTTGTGACCCGGCTTTGGTTCTTGTGACTAGGCTTTGGTTTCTGTGACGCGACTTTGGTTTTTGTGATCCTACTTTGCTTTCTGTGACACGGCTTTGGTTTCTGTGAACTGGCTTTCGTTTTTCTGACCTGGCTTTGGTTTATGTGACCCGGCTTTGGTTTGTGTGACCCCGCTTTGCTTTCTGTGACCCGGCTTTGTTTTCCGTAAATCGGCTTTTGTTTTTGTGACGGGACTTTGGTTTCTCTGATCCGGCTTTGGTTGCTGCGACCCGGCTTTGGTTTCTGTGACCCGGCTTTGGTTTACGACCCGGGTTTGGTTTCTGTGACCCGGCTTTGGTTTCCGTGACTCGGCTTTGATTTTTGTGACCCGGCTTTGGTTTTTGTGACCGGCTTTGGTTTCTGTGAACGGCTTTGGTTGCTGTGACCCGGCTTTGGTTTCTATGACCCGGCTTTGGTTGTGTGACCCGGCATTGGTTTTAATGACCCGGCTTTGGTTTCTGGGACCTGGCTTTGGTTTCTGTGACCCGGCTTTGGTTTCTATGACCCGGCTTAGGTTTCTATGACCCCGATTTGGTTTCTGTGTCCTGGGTTTGTTTCTGTGACCCGGCTTTGGTTCTGTGACCTGGCTTTGGTTGCTGAGACCCGGCTTATGTTTCTGTGATCGGGCTTTGGATTATGTGACTTGGCTTTGGTTTCTGTGACCCAGCTTTGGTTCTTATGATAGTGCTGTGGATATGTGCTCCGGCCTTGGTTCGTTGACCTGGCTTTGAATTATGTGACCTGGTTTTGGTTTTTGTGATTTGGCTTTGGTTTCTATGACCCGGTTTTGGTTTCTGTGAAACGGCATTGGTTTCTGTGACCCGGCTTTGGTTTTTATGACCCGGCTTTGGTTTCTGTGACCCGGCTTTGGTTTCTGTGACCCGGCTTTGGTTTGTGTGATCCGTCTTTGGTTTCTGTGACCCGGCTTTGGTTTTTATGACCCGGCTTTGGTTTCTGTGACCCGGCTTTGGTTTCTGTGACCCGGCTTTGGTTTGTGTGATCCGTCTTTGGTTTCTGTGACCCGACTTTGGTTTTTATGACCCGGCTTTGGTTTCTGTGACCCGGCTTTGGTTTAAATGAACCGGCTTTTATTCCTCTGACCTGGCTTTGGTTTCTGTGACCGGGCTTTGGTTTGTGTGACACGGCTTTGCTTTCTGTGACCAGGCTTTGTTTTCCGTGACTCCGCTTTTGTTTCTGTGACCCGGTTTTGGTTTCTGTGACTTAGCTGTTGTTGTTGTGACAGGGCTTTGGTTTCCGTGACCCGGCTTTGGTTTCAATGACCCGGCTTTGGTTTATGTGACCCGGCTTTGGTTTCTGTGACCCAGCTTTGGTTTCTGTGACCCGGCTTTGGTTTATGTGACCCGGCTTTGGTTTCAGTGACCCAGCTTTGGTATCTGTGACCCGGCTTTGGTTTCTGTGACCCGGCTTTCATTCCTCATGCATGGCTTTGGTTTCTGTGACCCTGCTTTGGTTTGTTTGACCCGGCTTTGCTTTATGTGAACCGGCTTTGTTTTCCGTGACTTGACGTTAGTTTGTGTGACCTGGCTTTGGTTTCTGTGATCTGGCTTTGGTTTCTGTGACCCGGCTTTGGTTTCTCTGACCCGGCTTTGGTTTCTGTGACCCGGCTTTCGTTTCTCTGACCTGGCTTTGGTTTCTGTGACCCGGCTTTGGTTTATGTGACCTGGCTTTGCTTTCTGTGAACCGGCTTTGCTTTATGTGACTCGGCTTTTGTTTATGTGACCCAGTTTTGCTTTCTGTGGCCGGCTTTGGTTACTGTGACCCGCCTTTGGTCTCTGTAACCCGACTTTCGTTTCTGGGACCTGGCGTTTCTTTCTGTGACCCGGCTTTGGTTTCTGTGACCCTGCTTTTGGTTTCTATGACCCGGCTTTGGTTTTGGTGACCCGGTTTTGGTTTCTGTGACCCTGTTTTGGTTTCTTTGACCCGTCTTTGGTTTTTGTGACCCGGTTTTGGTTTCTGTGACCAGGCTTTGGTTTTTGGGACCCGGCTTTAGTTTCTGTGACCCGGCTCTGGTTTATGTGACCCGGCTTTGGTTTCTGTGACCCGGCTTTGGTTTTTGTGACTCGGCTTTGGTTTATATGACCTGGTTTTGGTTTCTGTTACCCGGATTTGGTTTCTGTGACTGCTTTGGTTTCTGTGACCTGGCATTGGTTTCTTTGACTCGGCTTTGGTTTTGTGACCCGTCTTTGGTTTTAATGACCCGGCTTTGGTTTTTGGGACCCGGCTTTGGTTTTCTGTGACCCGGCTTTGGTGTCTGTGACCCGGCTTTCGTTTCTATGACCCCGCTTTGGTTTCTGTGACCTGGCTTTGGTTTCTGTGACCCGGCTCTGGTTCTGTGACCTGGCTTTGGTTGCTGTGACCCGGCTTGTGTTTGTGTGATCCGGCTTTTGATTCCGTGTCCCGACTTTGGTTTCTGTGACCCGGCTTTGGTTTATATGACCGGGCTTTGATTTATGCGATCCGGCTTTGGTTTGTTGACCCGGCTTTGGTTTTTGTGACCCGGTTTTGGCTTATGTGATCTGGCTTTGGTTTCTGTGACCCGGCTTTGGTTTTTGTGACCCGGCTTTGGTTTCTGTGACCTGGCTTTGGTTTCTATGACCTGGCTTTGGTTTCTGTGACCCGGCTTTGGTTTTTGTGACCCGGCTTTGGTTTCTGTGACCTGGCTTTGGTTTCTATGACCTGGCTTTGGCTTTTGTGACCCGACTTTGGTTTTTGTGACCCGGCTTTGGCCTCTGTGACCCGGCTTTGGTTTTTGTGACCTGACATTGCTTTTTGTGACCCTACTTTGCTTTCAGTGACCCGGCTTTGGTTTCTGTGAACCGGCTTTCATTTATCTGACCTGGATTTGGTTTCTGTGACCCGGCTTTGGTTTGTGTGACCCGGTTTTGCTTTCTATGACCCCGCTTTGATTTCTGTGACCCGACTTTGGTTTCAATGACCTGGCTTTTGTTTCTATGACCCGGCTTTGGTTTCTGTGACCCGGCTTTGATTTATGTGACTGGGCTTTGGTTTTTGTGACCCGGCTTTGGTTTATATGACCGGGCTTTGGTTACTGTGACCCGGCTTTGGACCCTCGGTGACCCGGCTTTGGTTTCTGTGACCCAAGCTGGGTCATAGAAACCAAAGCCGGGTCACAGAGGGTCCAAAGCCGGGTGACATAATCCAAAGCCGGGTCGTACAAACCAAAGCCGGGTCACAAAAACCAAGACCGGGTCACTTAAACGAAAGACGGGTCACAGAAACCAAGGCCCGGTCACATAAATCAAAGCCGGGTCACAGAAACCAAAGCCTGGTCACATAAACCAAAGCCGGGTCACAGATACCAAAGCCAGGTCACAGAAACCAAAGCCAGGTCAGATACCAAAACCGGGTCATAGAAACCAAAGCCGAGTCACATAAACCAAAGCCGGGTCATAGAAACCAAAGCCGGGTCGCAAAAACCAACGCCGGATCACTGGAACCAAAGCCGGGTCACAAAAACCAGATACGAGTCATAGAAACCAAAGCCGAGTCACAGAGGGTCCAAAGCCGGGTCACAAAATCCAAAGCCGGATCACAGAAACCAAAGCCGGCTCACAGAAACCAAAGCCGGCTCACAGAAACCAAAGCCGGCTCACAGAAACCAAAGCCGGCTCACAGAAACCAAAGCCGGCTCACAGAAACCAAAGCCGGCTCACAGAAACCAAAGCCGGCTCACAGAAACCAAAGCCGGCTCACAGAAACCAAAGCCGGCTCACAGAAACCAAAGCCGGCTCACAGAAACCAAAGCCGGCTCACAGAAACCAAAGCCGGCTCACAGAAACCAAAGCCGGCTCACAGAAACCAAAGCCGGCTCACAGAAACCAAAGCCGGCTCACAGAAACCAAAGCCGGCTCACAGAAACCAAAGCCGGCTCACAGAAACCAAAGCCGGCTCACAGAAACCAAAGCCGGCTCACAGAAACCAAAGCCGGCTCACAGAAACCAAAGCCGGCTCACAGAAACCAAAGCCGGCTCACAGAAACCAAAGCCGGCTCACAGAAACCAAAGCCGGCTCACAGAAACCAAAGCCGGCTCACAGAAACCAAAGCCGGCTCACAGAAACCAAAGCCGGCTCACAGAAACCAAAGCCGGCTCACAGAAACCAAAGCCGGCTCACAGAAACCAAAGCCGGCTCACAGAAACCAAAGCCGGCTCACAGAAACCAAAGCCGGCTCACAGAAACCAAAGCCGGCTCACAGAAACCAAAGCCGGCTCACAGAAACCAAAGCCGGCTCACAGAAACCAAAGCCGGCTCACAGAAACCAAAGCCGGCTCACAGAAACCAAAGCCGGCTCACAGAAACCAAAGCCGGCTCACAGAAACCAAAGCCGGCTCACAGAAACCAAAGCCGGCTCACAGAAACCAAAGCCGGCTCACAGAAACCAAAGCCGGCTCACAGAAACCAAAGCCGGCTCACAGAAACCAAAGCCGGCTCACAGAAACCAAAGCCGGCTCACAGAAACCAAAGCCGGCTCACAGAAACCAAAGCCGGCTCACAGAAACCAAAGCCGGCTCACAGAAACCAAAGCCGGCTCACAGAAACCAAAGCCGGCTCACAGAAACCAAAGCCGGCTCACAGAAACCAAAGCCGGCTCACAGAAACCAAAGCCGGCTCACAGAAACCAAAGCCGGCTCACAGAAACCAAAGCCGGCTCACAGAAACCAAAGCCGGCTCACAGAAACCAAAGCCGGCTCACAGAAACCAAAGCCGGCTCACAGAAACCAAAGCCGGCTCACAGAAACCAAAGCCGGCTCACAGAAACCAAAGCCGGCTCACAGAAACCAAAGCCGGCTCACAGAAACCAAAGCCGGCTCACAGAAACCAAAGCCGGCTCACAGAAACCAAAGCCGGCTCACAGAAACCAAAGCCGGCTCACAGAAACCAAAGCCGGCTCACAGAAACCAAAGCCGGCTCACAGAAACCAAAGCCGGCTCACAGAAACCAAAGCCGGCTCACAGAAACCAAAGCCGGCTCACAGAAACCAAAGCC
Organism: Penium margaritaceum; assembly: GCA_023375785.1. NCBI lineage: Eukaryota > Viridiplantae > Streptophyta > Zygnematophyceae > Desmidiales > Peniaceae > Penium > Penium margaritaceum. The sequence goes on from SZWC01001013.1 coordinate 285,912, forward strand.
GGCTCACAGAAACCAAAGCCGGCTCACAGAAACCAAAGCCGGCTCACAGAAACCAAAGCCGGCTCACAGAAACCAAAGCCGGCTCACAGAAACCAAAGCCGGCTCACAGAAACCAAAGCCGGCTCACAGAAACCAAAGCCGGCTCACAGAAACCAAAGCCGGCTCACAGAAACCAAAGCCGGCTCACAGAAACCAAAGCCGGCTCACAGAAACCAAAGCCGGCTCACAGAAACCAAAGCCGGCTCACAGAAACCAAAGCCGGCTCACAGAAACCAAAGCCGGCTCACAGAAACCAAAGCCGGCTCACAGAAACCAAAGCCGGCTCACAGAAACCAAAGCCGGCTCACAGAAACCAAAGCCGGCTCACAGAAACCAAAGCCGGCTCACAGAAACCAAAGCCGGCTCACAGAAACCAAAGCCGGCTCACAGAAACCAAAGCCGGCTCACAGAAACCAAAGCCGGCTCACAGAAACCAAAGCCGGCTCACAGAAACCAAAGCCGGCTCACAGAAACCAAAGCCGGCTCACAGAAACCAAAGCCGGCTCACAGAAACCAAAGCCGGCTCACAGAAACCAAAGCCGGCTCACAGAAACCAAAGCCGGCTCACAGAAACCAAAGCCGGCTCACAGAAACCAAAGCCGGCTCACAGAAACCAAAGCCGGCTCACAGAAACCAAAGCCGGCTCACAGAAACCAAAGCCGGCTCACAGAAACCAAAGCCGGCTCACAGAAACCAAAGCCGGCTCACAGAAACCAAAGCCGGCTCACAGAAACCAAAGCCGGCTCACAGAAACCAAAGCCGGCTCACAGAAACCAAAGCCGGCTCACAGAAACCAAAGCCGGCTCACAGAAACCAAAGCCGGCTCACAGAAACCAAAGCCGGCTCACAGAAACCAAAGCCGGCTCACAGAAACCAAAGCCGGCTCACAGAAACCAAAGCCGGCTCACAGAAACCAAAGCCGGCTCACAGAAACCAAAGCCGGCTCACAGAAACCAAAGCCGGCTCACAGAAACCAAAGCCGGCTCACAGAAACCAAAGCCGGCTCACAGAAACCAAAGCCGGCTCACAGAAACCAAAGCCGGCTCACAGAAACCAAAGCCGGCTCACAGAAACCAAAGCCGGCTCACAGAAACCAAAGCCGGCTCACAGAAACCAAAGCCGGCTCACAGAAACCAAAGCCGGCTCACAGAAACCAAAGCCGGCTCACAGAAACCAAAGCCGGCTCACAGAAACCAAAGCCGGCTCACAGAAACCAAAGCCGGCTCACAGAAACCAAAGCCGGCTCACAGAAACCAAAGCCGGCTCACAGAAACCAAAGCCGGCTCACAGAAACCAAAGCCGGCTCACAGAAACCAAAGCCGGCTCACAGAAACCAAAGCCGGCTCACAGAAACCAAAGCCGGCTCACAGAAACCAAAGCCGGCTCACAGAAACCAAAGCCGGGTCACAGAAACCTGAGCCGGGTCACAGAAACCAAAGCTGGGTCACACAAACCAAAGCCAGGTCACAGCAACCAAAGCCCGGCCACAAAAACCAAAGCCGGGTCACAGAATCCGAAGCCGGATCACAGTGACCAATGCTGGGTCACAGTAACCAAAGCCGGGTCACAGATCCAGAAGCCGGGTCACAAAAACCAAAGCCAGGACACAAAAATCAAAGCCATGTCATAGAAACCAAAGCTAGGTCACAGAAACCAAAGCCAGGTCATTGAAACCAAAGCCGGGTCACAAAAACAAAAGCCGGGTCACAGCAACCAAAGCCGGGTCACAGAAACCAAAGCCGGGTCACATAAACAAAAGCCGAGTCATGGAAGACAAAGCCGGGTCACAGAAAGCAAAGCCGGGTCACACAAACCAAAGCCAGGTCACGGAAACCAAAGCCAGGTCAGAGAAACAAAAGTCGGGTAACAAAAACCAAAGCCGGGTCACA
>SZWC01001013.1:288059-299030 GCA_023375785.1 Penium margaritaceum
AGCCAAAGCCGGGTCACAGAAACCAAAGCCGGGTCACAGAAACCAAAGCCGGGTCACAGAAACCAAAGCCGGATCACAGAAACCAAAGCCGGGTCAGAGAACTTGAAGCCGGGTCACAAAAACCAAGGCTGGGTCACAGACACCAAAGCCGGGTCAGAGAAAGAAAAGACGGGTCACAGAAACCAAAGCCGGGTCACATAAACCAAAGCCGGTTCACATAAACCAAAGCCGGGTCACAGAAACCAAAGCCGGGTCATTGAAACCAAAGCCAGGTCACAGAAACCAAAGCCGGGTCATAGCAACCAAGGCTGGGTCACAGAAACCAAAGCCGGGTCACATAAACAAAAGCCGAGTCACAGAAAACAAAGCCGGTTCACATAAAGCAAACCGGGGTCAAACAAACCAAAGCCGGGTCACAGAAACTAAAGCCAGGTCACATAAACCAAAGTCGGGTAACAGAAACCAAGCCGGGTCAAAAGAAACCACAGCCGGGTCACAGAGGGTTCAAAGTTGGGTCACATAAACCAAACACGAGTCACACAAACCAAAGCCGGGTCACAAAAACCAAAGCCGGGTAATAGAAACCAAAGCCAGGTCACATAAACCAAAGCCGAGTCACAGAGGGTCCAAAGCCGGGTCACAAAAACCAGATACGAGTCATAGAAACCAAAGCCGGGCCACAGAAACCAAAGCCGGGTCACAGAAACCAAAGCTGGATATAGAAACCAAAGCCGGGTCACAGAAACCAAACTCGGGTCACAGAAACCAAAGCCGGGTGACAGAGGGTCCAAAGCCGGGTCACAGAAACCAAAGACGAGTCACATCATCCAACGACAAGTCACAGTAACCAAAGCTGGATCACAGAAACCAAATCTGGGTCACGGAAACCAAAACCGGATTACAAAAACCAAAGCTGGGTTACAGAAACCAAAGCCAGGTCACATAAACCAAAGCCGGATAACAGAAACCAAAGCCGGGTCACAGAAACCAAAGCCGGGTCACATAAACCAAAGCCGGGTCACAACAACCACAGTCGGGTCACATAAACCAAAGCCGGATCATAAGAACTAAAGCGGGGTCACAGCAACCCAATCCGGGTCACAGAAACCAAAGGTGGGATACAAAAAACAAAGCGGGGTCACAAAGACACAAGCTGGGTCACAGACACCAAAGCCGGGTCACATAAACCCAAGCCGGGTCACATAAACCAAAGCCGGGTCACAGAAACCAAAGCCGGGTCACAAAAACCAAAGCCGGGTCACAGAAACCAAAGCCTGGCTACAAAAACCAAAACCGGGTCACAGAATCTGAAGCCGGATCACAGTGACCAAAGCTGGGTCACAGTAACCAAAGTCGGGTCACATAAATCGAATCCGGATCACAAAAACCAAAGCCGGGCACAGAAATCAAAGCCAGGTCAGAGAAGCCAAAGCCGGGTCACAAAAGCCAAAGCGGGGTCATTGAAACCAAAGCCGGGTCACAAAAACCAAAGCCTGGTCACAGCAACCAAAGCCGGGTCACAGAAACCAAAGCGGGGTCATAGAAACAAAAGCCGAGTCACGGAAAACAAAGCCGGGTCACAGAAAGCAAAGCCGGGTCACACAAACCAAAGCCGGGTCACAGAAAACAAAGCCAGGTCAGAGAAACAAAACCTGGGTCACAAAAACCAAAGCCGGGTCCTAGAAACCAAAGTTGTGTCACAGAAACCAAAGTCGGGTCACATAAACCAATGCCGGGTCACAGAAACCAAAGCCAAGTCATGGAAACCAAAGCTGGATCACAAAAACCAAGGCGGGGTCATAGAAACCAAAGCCGGGTCACAGAAACAAAAGCCAGGCCACAGAAACAAAAGCCGGGTCGAAGAAACAAAAGCCGAATCACAGAAACCAAAGCCGGGTCACAAAAACCAAAGCGGGGTCAACGAACCAAAGCCGGAGCACAGAAACCAAAGCCTGGTCATAGAGACCAAAGCCGGGTCAATGAAACCAAAGCCGGGTCGTTGAATCCAAAGATGGATCACAGAAACATAAGCCGGGTCAGAGCAACCAAAGCCAGGTCAAAGAACCAAAGCCGGGTCAAAGAAACCAAAGCCAGGTCACAGAAACCAAAGCGGGGTCACAGAAACCAAAGCGGGGTCACAGAAACCAAAGCCGGGTCACAAAAACCAAAGCCGGGTCCCAGAAACCAAAGCCTGGTCACAAAAACCAAAGCCGGGACACAAAACCAAAGACGGGTCATAGAAACCAAAGCCGGGTCACACAAACCAAAGGGGTCACAGAAAACAAAGACGGGTCACAGAAACCAAAGCCAGGTCACAGAAACCAAAGCGGGGTCACAGAAACCAAAGCGGGGTCACAGAAACCAAAGCGGGGTCACAGAAACCAAAGCGGGGTCACAGAAACCAAAGCGGGGTCACAGAAACCAAAGCGGGGTCACAGAAACCAAAGCGGGGTCACAGAAACCAAAGCGGGGTCACAGAAACCAAAGCGGGGTCACAGAAACCAAAGCGGGGTCACAGAAACCAAAGCGGGGTCACAGAAACCAAAGCGGGGTCACAGAAACCAAAGCGGGGTCACAGAAACCAAAGCGGGGTCACAGAAACCAAAGCGGGGTCACAGAAACCAAAGCGGGGTCACAGAAACCAAAGCGGGGTCACAGAAACCAAAGCGGGGTCACAGAAACCAAAGCGGGGTCACAGAAACCAAAGCCGGGTCACAGAAACCAAAGCCGGGTCATAGCAACCAAAGCCGGGTCAGAGAAACCAAAGCCGGGTCACAGAAATAAAAGCGGAGTCACAGAAAACAAAGCCGGGTCACATAAAGCAAAGCCCGGTCACACAAACCAAAACCGGGTCACAGAAACCAAAGCCAGGTAAGAGAAACAAAAGCCGGGTCACATAAACCAAAGCCGGGTAACAGAAACCAAAGCCAGTTCAAGGAAACCAAAGTCGGGTAACGGAAACCAAAGCCGGGTCAAAGAAACAAAAGCCAAGTCACAAAAACCAAAGCCGGGTCACAGAAACCAAAGCCGGGACATAGAAACCAAAGCCGGGTCACATAAACAAAAGCCGGGTCAACGAACCAAAGCCGAAGCACATAAACCAACGCCCGGTCATACAAACCAAAGCCGGACACATAATCTATAGCCCGGTTACAGAATCCAAAGCCAGATAACAGAACCCAAAGCCAGGTCACAGCAACCAAAGTCAGGTCACAGCAACCAAAGCTGGGTCACATAAGCCAAAGCCGGGTCACATAAACCAAAGCGGGGTCACAGAAACCAAAGCGGGGTCACACACACCAAAGCCGGGTCTCAGAAACCAAAGCCGGGTCACAAAAACCAAAGCCGAGTCACAAAAACCAAAGCCGGATCACAAACCCAAAGCAGGGTTATAGAAACCAAAGCCGGGTCAGAGAAACCAAAGCCGGGTCATAGAAACCAAAGCCAGGACACAGAAACGAAAGCCGGGTCACAGAAACCAGAGCCGGGTCACAGAAACCAGAGCCTGGTAACGGAAACCAGAGCCGGGTCACATAAACCAAAGCCGGGTCACATAAACCAAAGCCGGGTCACAGAAACAATAGCAGGGTCACAGAAACCAAAGCCGGATCACATAAACCACAGCCGGGTTACAGAAACCAAAGCCGGGTAAGAGAAACCAAAGCCGGGTCACAGAAACCAAAGCCAGGTCAGAGAAACCAAAGTCAGGTCACAGAAACCAAAGCTGGGTCACAGAAACCAAAGCCGAGTCACAGAAACCAAAGCCGGGTCACAGAAGCCAAAGCCCGGTCACTGAAGCCAAAGGCGGGTCATAAAAACCAAAGCCGGGTCCCAGAAACCAAAATGCCGGGTCACAAAAACCAAAGCCAGGTGACAGAAACCAAAGCCGATCACAGAAACCAGAACCAGGTCACAAAAAACAAAACCATGTCACAGAAACAGAAGGCAAGTGATAGAAACCAAAGCCGAGTCACTGAATCCAGAGCCGTGCCACAGAAAACCAAAGCTAGTGACAGAAACCAAAGCTGTGTCACAGAAACCAAAGCCGGGTCCGTGAAACCAAAGCTGGGTCACACAAACCAAAGCTGTGCCTATGGTACGTGGACCTTTTCTTAGGGTACCTGTGTCTGTGCCTAGGGTACCTGCGCCTGTGCCTAGGGTACTTGCGCCTGTGCTTAGGGTACCTGCGCCTGTGCCTAAGGTACCTGCGCCTGTGCCTATAATACCTGCGCCTGAGCCTATGGTACGTGCGCCTGTGCCTAGGGTACCTGCGCCTGTACCTAGGGTACCTGCGCCTGTGCCTACGGTACATGCGCCTGTGCCTAGGGTACCCGCGCTTGTCTCTACGGTACCTGCGCCTGTGCCTACGGTACCTGCGCCTGTGCCTACGGTACCTGCGCCTGTGCCTACGGTACCTGCGCCTGTGCCTACGGTACCTGCGCCTGTGCCTACGGTACCTGCGCCTGTGCCTACGGTACCTGCGCCTGTGCCTACGGTACCTGCGCCTGTGCCTACGGTACCTGCGCCTGTGCCTACGGTACCTGCGCCTGTGCCTACGGTACCTGCGCCTGTGCCTACGGTACCTGCGCCTGTGCCTACGGTACCTGCGCCTGTGCCTACGGTACCTGCGCCTGTGCCTACGGTACCTGCGCCTGTGCCTACGGTACCTGCGCCTGTGCCTACGGTACCTGCGCCTGTGCCTACGGTACCTGCGCCTGTGCCTACGGTACCTGCGCCTGTGCCTACGGTACCTGCGCCTGTGCCTACGGTACCTGCGCCTGTGCCTACGGTACCTGCGCCTGTGCCTATGGTACGTGCGCCTGTGCCTAGGGTACCTGCGCCTGTACCTAGGGTACCTGCGCCTGTGCCTACGGTACATGCGCCTGTGCCTAGGGTACCCGCGCTTGTCTCTACGGTACCTGCGCCTGTGCCTAGGGTATCTGCGCCGCTGCTTAGGTTTCCTGTGCCTATGCCTAGGGTACTTGCGCCTGTGCTTAGGGTACCTGCGCCTGTGCCTAGGGTACCTGCGCCTGTGCCTAGGGTACCTGCGCCTGTGCCTAGGGTACCTGCGCCTGTGCCTGGGGTACCTGCGCATGTGCCTAGGGTACTTACGCCTGTGCCTAGGGTACCTGCGCCTGTTCCTAGGGTACCTGCGCTTGTGCCTACGGTACCTGCGCTTGTGCCCAGGTTACCTGCGCCTGTGCGTGGGGTACCTGTGCCTATGCATAGGGTACCTGCGCCTATGTCTAGGTACTGTACATGTGCCAAGGGTACCTATACCTGTGCCTGGAGTGACTGCGCATGTGCCTAGGGTACATGTGCCTGTGCTTAGGGTACCTGCGCCTGTCCATAGGGTACCTGCGCATGTGCCTAGGGTACGTGTGCCTGTGCCTAGGGTACCTGCGCCTGTGCCTAGGGTACGTGTGCCTATGCCTAAGGTACCTGTGCTTGTGACTAAGGTACATGAGCCTTTGCTTAGGGTACCTGCGCCTGTGCCTAGGGTACCTGCGCCTGTGCCTAGGATACCTGCGCCTGTGCCTAGGGTACCTGCGCCTGTGCCCAGGTTACCTGCGCCAGTGCCGAGGGTACCTGCGCCTGTGCCTAGGGTACCTACGCCTGTGCCCATGTCACATGCGCAAGTGCATAGGGTACCTACGCCCGTCCCTAGGGGTACTTGCGCCTGTGCCTAAGGTACCTGCACTTGTGCCTAGGGTACCTGCGCCTCTCCTTTGGGTACCTGCGCCTGTGCCTTGGGTACCTGTGCCTGTGCCTAGGGTACATGGGCCTTTGCTTAGGATACCTACGCCTGTACCTAGGATAACTGCGCCTGTGCCTAGGGTACCTGCGCTTTTGCCTATGGTACTTGCTCCAGTGTGTATGGTTCCTGCGCTTGTGCCTGTGGTACCTGCGCATGTTGCCTAGGGTACCTACGCCTGTGCCTATGGCACCTGCGCCAGTGCCTATGATACCTTTGCCTGTGCCTAGGGTGCCTGCGCCTGTCCCTATGGTACTTTGGTATGTGTGTAGGGTGCCTGCACATGTGCGTAGGGAACCTGCGCCTGTGCTTAGGGTATCTACGCCTGTCCGTAGGGTACCTGCGCCTGTGCCTAGGGTACCTGCGCCTGTGCCTAGGGTACATGCGCCTTTGCCCAGGGTACCTGCGCCTGTCCCTAGGATACCTGCACCGTTGCCTAGGGTACCTGCGCCTGTGCCTAGTCTACCTACGCCTGTGCCTGGGGTACTTGCGCCTGTGTCTAGGGTACCTGCGCCTGTGTCTAGTGTACCTGTGCTAGTCCTTAGGGTGCCTGCGCTTGTGCATAGGGTACCTGCACCTGTACCTAAGGTACCTGCGCCTGTGCCCAGGGTACATGCGCCTGACCCAAGGGTACCTGTGCCTGTGCCTAGGGTCCCAACGCCTGTGCTTAGGGTACCTTCGCCTGTCCCTAGGGTACCTGCGCCTCTGCCTAGGGTACCTCGCCTGTGCTTAAGGTACCTACGCTTGTGCCCAGGTTACCTGCGCCTGTGCGTAGGGTACCTGCGCCTGTGCCTAGAGTATCTGTGCCTGTGCCTAGGGTACCTCCGCCTGTGCCCAAGTTACTTGCTTATGTACCTAGGGTACCTGCGCTTGTCTGTAGGGTACCTGCGCGTGTGCCTAGGGTACCTGCGCCTGTGCCTAGGGTACTTGCGCCTGTCCCTAGGGTATCTGCGCATGTACTTGGGGTACGTATGCCTGTGCCTAGGGTACATGGGCCTTTGCTTTGGGTATCTGCGCCTGTTCCTAGGGTACCTACGCGTGTGCCTAGGGTACCTGAGCCTGTGCCTATGGTACTTGCGCCTGTGCCTAGTGTCAGAATAATGCAGACACAAGAACAGCGACAGCAGGAGTAAGAAGAAGCATCCGGACGTACAGGTGTACGTCCGTAGAGTGACGTAAGCAAGAGCGGTCCGAGGAGTTAGTCGCGGGAGCTGATAGAGGCTGAGACACGAGGTAGCGGAGGTAGACAGATTGATATGAGAGAGTGATGGCGAGGGAAGTGATGGTTGGCAAAGTATGAGAGCTGAGTGAATGAGCGAGAGTGACGGAGCGAAGCGTTGAGAGCTGGCAAAGACAGAAAGTGCGAGGGACGAGCAGAGCAAAGACACGGCGGCTAAGCCGCAGAACAAAGGGATAACAGGATGAGCAGAACTGTTCAGTTTAACTCAAGGGAGTGAACATCCTCGGTCATGAAAGGACAGAACAATACAAATGAGCAGAGCAACAGCTTATATCCGCTAGCCAGACACTGGTGACACATGTCATGCTATTAGGGGATGCCTTGACGTGTTGGGCTCAACGGTTAGTCTGACCGAGGGCCGTTGAGTCAAGGTGGTTTGGTCTCGGACCTGAACCTTTATTGAGAAGGTGGGAATAACTCTTGTCGGAGTCGATGATTTCCAGCAGACCCCCTGAGTCCGACAAGTGTTCATGACAGTACGTTTCCCAATCCCGTGGGAGCTGACCATTGCAGCGTTCAAGAAGACCCTTCCACATGGCGTGCATATCATTTGGATTAGCTCCCACCAGGTAGTGCAGGTTTCTGGTCATGAAGCGTCGTAGCCAGGCACGGAGACCGTAGTCAAGGCTATCTTGCTTTCTGGTCATCTCATCTGGGGAGCAGCACTTGCTGAGATACTTGGGTCCTTCAAGGAGGGCATTGGTGGTTGCAAATCCACCAACGAGCTGTGGGTAGAGAAGGTTATAGATTTGAATTTGCCACTCATGGATATTGCTTACTTCCTGGTAGATGATATCGGCAGCTTGTCCATGTCCCTCTGTAGCAAGAATAGGGGCTGGTACTGGAGATCCTTCTTCCACTGGTTCCTCCACCTCTTGCTGTTCTTCTTCTTCTAGTGCCAGATCAAGTTTGAGGTAGGGTCTGGGGTTGGCATCTTCGGGCAGAGGTGGAATGATGGGATTATCTCGGCAGGAGAGAGTGATCCATCGCCGTTTCCATGCTTCCAGCTGTTGGCTGAACCAGAGTTCTGGTCCAATCCTTGCATTGGTGCGTAGATGATGGAACGACATATCCACGAGGGTGAAGATATGACCCCATATTAGAAGGAAGGTTGCATGGTAAAGATGTGGGGAATGTTGAGGTGTACGCTGATGCTCGTAGGTGCCGAGGAGAAAGTCGGAGACACAATACCCGTTGATGAAGATGGTGCTTGTCAAAGTGAGCAGAGTATGTGACCAACTGTGGATATTGCTTCCATATTCTTCAAGGACGGGGCAGCCGTGCCAAGGTTTGGCCATGCTGGATGGAGTAGAGGGAGAGCGGCAGTTGAGGTGGCAGGTTGCAATTGATGAAAGTTGAGTTAGACCAAGAGTGGTGATCAGATCGGCATGAGGGTGGAATCACGTGCGTTGAGGAAGATTGAGTGGAATAGACAAGGGCAGTTAGCGGGAGAAATGACGAGTGATTAAATGAGTGCATGGATGGAACCTTGTGCACTTGGGAAGTTTTCGGCATGGACTCAGGTTGTCGTGGAAAAGATGATGTGACCGGGCGGATCCTTGTGCCGAGCGGATGATGAAGTTGGATGATGGTGGAGGAGTAATGGGAGGTGGAGTGGGCACAGGGGCGAACCGCGTGCGCTGATGGAAGGTTTGGCGTGGGCGCAGGTCGTCGCGACTCGAGCGATGCGACCGAGCGGATCCTTGTGCCGTTCACAGATGCTGAGGATTACTGAGGCGGAAGATGATGATGATGGCTGAGTGGGCGCAGGGGCGAACCGCATGTGTTGAAGGAGAGTACGACGTGGGCGCAGGTCGTCACGGAAAAAGGCGATGCGACCGGGCTGATCCTTGCACCGCGCTGAGAGGGATACGGAAGCGGAGAAAACGATTGATTTATGAGTGGGCGGAGGGGCGGACCTACGTGCGCTGAAGGATGGTTCGGCGTGGGCGCAGGTTGTCGCGAAAAAGGCGATGCCAACGGGCGGATCCTTGTGCCAATCTGAAAGTGATTTGCGGAAGTGGAGGAAGCGATTGATTAATGAGTGGGCACATGGGTGGAATTACGTGCGCAAAGAGATGATGCTGATGAAGATGATGGATGCAAAGCCGGCGCGCAGGATGCTGATGACGGAGAGACAAAGATGAGGTAGGAACGGGCGGCTGATGAAGGAGAGGAGACTAGAGTGAGGAGGAGGAGGGATGATGGAGGCAGATGAAGATCGAAGGCTGGTGATGATGACAGAGGCGGGAGACAGGGAGCGACGCAAGCGGAGAGAGCCGAGATGGAAGGCGATGCGGTAGGAAGGTAGATTGATACAACTACTTCTTTTCAGCATTCAAGAGGGTGACGGCTTGGTTCCCAGTTGGCTCGGAAATGGGAGCAGGAAGACTGGTGGTGTCCGATATTTTGTTAGCTGAAGAGGTTGGTTTCGGTAGAGGGAGTCAGGGAGCGAGTAGGGACACTAGACTGCTGATGCCAGGAGAGTGACGGCTTGTTCCCCAGTTGGCTCGGAGATGGGAGCAGGAAGACTGGTGGTGTCTGATATCCTGACAGCGGCAGTTTTGGCTGCAGCTACTCACGAAGCAAGGAGGCGATGCGAGAAGGCGGCTCGAGATGACAGATGCGGGCAAGATGAGGATGACGGCGAGGAAGGAGCAGATGAAGCTGATGAGGCGAGAAGAAAGGGAAAGAGATGCTGGCAGTGTCAGATGTGATGAGGGGCAGCGGATGGCAGATAATATGAAGCTGATTGGTAGTTGACGGCAGGCGGCGGCTTAAGAGTTACTTATGGCTGATGTGGGCGACACGTCACCCGTAGTTAGCCACGGGCGCGGAAATTGGCGCAGGGCCTTTTTGGGACGATGGGGCGTTTCTTCAGCGTGGAGAACTTGTCAGGCAGAGCTGCTGTTGTCACCTGCTGGCGAAGCGGCGAGGCGCGAGATGGCGGTAGCGGCGGCAGGATAATGTGAGTCGAAGTAAGGGTGTCGGCAGAGTGATGACGAGGTCACGAGACTCCAGGTGATGTTGCCTATAGCTCTGATACCATGTCAGAAGAATGCAGACACGAGAACAGCGGCAGCAAAAGTAAGCAGAAGCATCAGGACGTGCAGGTGCACGTGAGCAGAGTGACATAAGCAAGAGCGGTCCAAGGAGTTGGTGGCGGGAGCTGATAGAGGCTGAGGCGCGAGGTAGCGGAGGTAGACAGTTTGATTTGAGAGAGAGTGATGGAGAGGGAAGTGATGGTTGGCGAAGTATGAGAGCTGGGAAAAGGAGCAAGAGTGACAAAGCGAAGCGCTGAGAGTTGGCAAAGACAAAAAGTGTGAGGGACAAGCAGAGCAAAGACACGGCGGCTAAGCCGCGGAACCAAGGGGGAACATGGTGAGCAGAACTGTTCTGGTTAACTCGAGGGAATGAACATCCTCGGTCATAAACGGACAGACCACGACAAATGAGCAGGGCAACGGCTTCTTTCCGCTAGCCGGACGCGGGTGACACATGTCACATTATTAGGGGATGCCTTGACATGTTGGGCTCAACGGTTAGTCTGATCGAGGGCCATTGAGTCAAGGTGGTTCAGTCTCGGACCTGAACCTTTAATGAGAAGGTGGGAAAACGTCTTGTCGGAGTTGATGTTTTCCAACACCTAGGGTACCTGCGCCTATGCTTAGGGTACCTGCACCTGTGCCTAGGGGACCTAAGCCTGTGCTTATGGTACCTGCGCCTATCCCTAGGGTACGTGCGCCTGTGCCTAGGGTACCTGCGCCTCTGCTTATGGTACCTGCGCCTGTGCCCAATGTACCTGCGCCTGTGCCTATAAAACCTGCGCCTGTGCCTATGGTACCTGCGCCTGTGCCTGGGATACCTGCGCCTTTACCTACGGTACCTACGCCTGTGCCTAGGGTACTTGCGCCTGTGCCTAGGGTACCTGCGCCTGTGCCTAGGGTACCTGCGCTTGTGCCTAGGGTACCTGCGC